>JAKWBJ010000327.1:0-161744 GCA_023159175.1 Wohlfahrtia magnifica | reverse complement strand
AAATTAATTTAGCAAGCGGTTTTCACACTCGAGGAACATATAGGAGGAACATATGTATAGCTGTTTGTAATTGATCAACTGGTTTATCAAGCCATTTGTGTATAATTTGTACAAACTTGAGCGGTGAACCAACGTTGTTTGAATTGATGGATTCAGAGTCTGTATGCTTACGAATTTTCGGAGTGTTCTCAGTAGATGATTCTTCCATAATTACTTGAATACGTTTAGACGCAGCTGCTACAGTTAAATTATCCATGGTATCGGATTTTTTATTATTGTGTTGGTCTCTCAGTTTCGATGTATACATGAGTACAAATAATTTATTTCTTAGGTATGTATTTATCAGTATATAAAATTTCTGACAGCGTAAGATTTGAAATTAATGTATAATTCACAAGCAGTGACTTTTAAACTGTATTATTTTTAACACAGAGTAAAAAAAAGCTTGGCAGCACTTGTGGAAGTAAAACAGCTGGCTTTGTTTACAATTGTTAATTCATTTTTCTTGATGTGTTGCTATTGTTGTAATTGTTTATATTTTAGTTATTTATGTTCTGTTATTGTTTCGTTTTATATTGTTTACAATGTTGTGATTTTATAGAAACAGCTTCAACAAAATGTATGTATATTGAGAATATTGTTACGTTTCCACCTTTTTAAAAACGTGTTTTTATGAGTTCGTAAATTGTAGTTAAATTATAATAAATGTTGTGATTGGTTTTAATTAAAAAAATCTTTTATTCAAAACAATTTGGTGTACCGTTGCTTGTAATCTTTTTACAAGCAATAACAATTTTTATTCTTAATTACTCTGTCTGTTTACAACTTTGTAAACAACAACAATTACTCGACAGATCTATCTTTCTAAAGATCTTCCAACCCGATCGTAGTTACAACCAGAGTTTAACTACACTAAAATCTCTTACACTGAGTTCAAACCAATAACACGTTCGCTGAGTTTACACCAAATAAACTGATTGCTGTTCACATCGATGTGCTTTTTATATGGCTGAGTAAGCAATACATCGAAAGCTCTCAAACCTCTCGATATTTCGTAGATTCCATTTCTTTCTTTTTGTGTTATTTCTTTTGTAGCCGTGCGTATGTAAACATCTACCTTTTTCAGCTCTTAGTGTTTGTTGTTGCTTTTTTATTGTCTGTTACTTGTTTTCTTTACTGCTTAACTATTGTTGTTGCCGTGTTATTTTTATTTACTTTGTCTCTGCTAATAGTTGTTGTTGTAGATTTGGTTATTTGTAAACAGCACGTATAGTTGTTCCTGCCGCTTTTGCTTATTTATTTTAGCAATGTAATAATCGCTGTGGTGCGCAACCTTATTGTAGTAACAATATAATTGTATTTTAGGCGTGCAAGAGTGTAACTTAAAGTATTGTCAAAACAAATAGACCATACACATATCTGTTACTATGGATATAAATGAGAGAATGAGTGTAAATATTGTATGGTTTTGCTATTGCATACACACTATACTCTTAAACACATAAACAGTTGTTTGTTGTATTGCGTTGAATATTTTATAGATTTTTTCTTGCTCTCAAATAACTGTTGTAACCATAATTATTTTGCAAATACTATTGGTGAAACAAATATAAATTAATCAAATTGAGTTATTTTGATTTTTTAAAAAAAGAACTTCAGACCTTCGTCTGAAGTGTTCTTTATTCTTTAATATCTTTTTAATAACTGAACTTTAATTGATACAATTTTATTATAATAATTATGGATATTAAATAATCCTTAATTAGCTTAATTTACCTCAGACAGAACCTCAGCAATATTTATTATAAAAAATATCGTTGCAACATGATTAAATGGAATTGGATTGAAAGTGTAATGACTTTTGATCCAATTACATTGCAATAAATGTTTTTGTTCTTAACTCCTCTCTCCTTAAATTCGATCGTCCCCGATCGATTCAGAAATAAGGTAAGTGTATCCTTGTCATGGATTTTTCGATTTTACTTTCTTCTATCTGCGGAACAGTTGTGGGCTGCAAAACCAATGTTGTTACCGCTCTCTTCCGTGACTTTTTCATGATCCAAACTGCTAATATGACTGTGATCAGGAAGGTTATAAATATAGCAAAATTTCTAATCCATGCTTCATTTTTAAGATTGTGTATCACCTTTATATTATTGGAATGTAGCTCTTGTAGTGATTCCAATGATAATATACTTAATCTTGCTTCTACAACTGGAGTTTGTTGCATAGAGGCTAGCATTGGTATTATTTGGGGTGCTTCAAAATTTTATAAAACTTCTCATCAATTTGAATCGTGCTGTTTTCAAATTTTATTACAAATGTACCCCTTAAATCATATTTCATAACCTCCGTACTAATTGTTTCACTTACATCATTCAAGGGTATAATGCCATGCTGAACATTGCTGGTTGTGCGTGAAGGTTTGTTTTCAGATAAAATATTTTTAATACAATTGTCATTACTTAAATTTATTAAATGGTCTCTTTTACAAATTTTAATTTTATTATAGTTTTTACAATTATTTTTAATTGCATAAATTTCGTTTTCATTTGTTAATATTTCTTTAAAATTTAAATTTATTACAATATCATTTTTTATTACAGGTTTTACGATTATGTTTTCATACAAAATTGAATCAGTTATGGGAATTTTAATTACACATATAAGATTTGAAAAATTGCTAAAAACATTAACATTAGCGAGTTCTAATGCCTCTTCTATATTGCTGAAGGGCATTTTTTCAGTTTCTAACTGATTTATGGCCAGTGCCATTTCTTTTTTTTATTTAACAAAAATGAGTTTATTACATTATTCTTTGCCCATTGAATGGCATACTTTACATTCACAATTGATTCTTTAGTTAATTATTTTATTCTTAATTATTTCTGTATCTTCATTTACAATTGAGCTATCCTTTTTTATTACATTTGAAAATTTATTCGTAAATCTTGTAATATTATTAATTTGATTTGCAAAGTCTGAGTTTATTATTACTTGTCTATTATTGTTGCCTGTCATGTCATCTAAAGTTTTGTAAATAAATTCTGCGTCGTCATTGTTCGGTGATCCTGCAACAAATTTCCAAATTTTTCGATCTAGTTTGTCGATCTAGTATTTTGATTGTTTCTAGAAAGTCTATTATCTGTCTTAGTTCAAGATACATCGTCGGATAAAGAGGATTCGTTTTAGGGATATATTTGTCCACATAATTTTTTGTCTCTTGTAAAAGATCATCATAAGAATCTATATTAATCGGATGTATAAATTTGAATGTTCCATCCTGAATTTTCCATGTCCGCTACCTATTGTCACTAAGTATGAGTCCATGTAGTTGAGTATATGCACCTCTGCTTTCAGCAGTGGTAACCAAAATCTGTAACCAAAAACAAATTTACAAATTGATTCAAAAATAATTTAATTCAATTTCTTATATGATCCTTATGCACCGTTCTATTAGATTCCGTCAGAACAGCACTCTTTTTATTTTCCTTTACTATTTCTTCTTTATACCTGGAGGATAATTTCGATCCCAATCTTCTCTTAATTTTTACGTAAATTTTTTGACCTGGTATATAGTCTTTAAAAGGTTTTCTTGATTTGTTATGATATTCTATATCATTTTTTTGTTTTTTAACAACTGCTTTTATATTTTCTATTCTTGCCTTTTCATATTGTTCAGGATTTGTGCTGACTCTTCTTCCAAAGAACATGCCAACTTTACTTTACTTTATTCATCCAAATATTCTGTTCTTACATAGTTTATCTTAAACTAATTAATCATGTATATACTTATTCTATGCGTAAATGATAGTTATCATAGACTTATCAAATAAAACTGAAAATAATGCAGAATAACCGCAATCCATCACTAAAACAAATCAACTCTTATACTATATTCCGCAAAAAATGGAAAAACGGAAACACTCATATACTTAAAACTAACTTAAAACACTACTTACAACTAATTAACAACAACAGGGCACAGACATCCACCTCACTGTGCAGTGTTATACACCGGGCTGTCCAAATCCAGCGTATTAACCCTCCTGTGATAAATTAGCAGGCCTTCGTCGCCATAGAGCAGCCCCTCGTCCTTCAACGTTAGGAGATCCACAGGCAACAGATATCCGTGCACCTTTAGGGTCTCCATATCACTCCTCCCCTCGAAGCAGCCAGTCACCTTCCCATAATCCAGGGCGGACGATCGTTTCAAAAATTTCAGCGCAGTCCTCATAAGAAAAACATCGATCCTCTCGAAACCCGCATGGTCATAAATGACCCGACAAGAGAGTCTCCGGAACGAACCATCGGGAAACTGGCGAGCCCTTAATCCAAGGCAAGCCGACAAAATACGCCTCTAACAGACCCTAAGCCTCTCCATCTGATGGGACGAAATCCCAAACCAGACAGGGAAGGCATATGACATCAGAGGTCTGATGATCTGCCTGTATATAAGCAGCTTTACCTCCCTACGCAAACCTTCCCTTCGGCGCAGTAACCTACAGTAGGAGGGTATATCCCCTTCATCCTATCCAAAACGGAATCCACATGTCGATAAAACTCAAAGCTTTCGTGGAAAATCACCCCGAGATACTTAATCCTGTCGGAGACTCTTACAACTTCACCGCCTACCCTCAGCACCGGTACGAACTTCCTTGCGTTGGGATACAGCCGTCCACGCCGTCCCTTAAATATTACGCAATCCGTCTTTTTCATATTCAGGCAGAGACCCCGTTTGTAGAAGTATCCGTGCAGTCTACCCAGGTACCCGCTGAGTCTCTCATTCACCCTTGCCGCTCTGGGTCCAGATGCCGCAACCAGCACATCGTCTGCATACAGAAGGAGTAAATCTCCGTCAGGTGGCCGAGGTATATCCGACATGAATATGTTGAATAGGACAGGTCCCAGTAGTGACCCCTGCGGCACTCCAGCAACAATATTTCTTTCATCAGAGAGTGTATCGCCCACTCTCACTCTGAGGGAGCGATCCCTCAGGAATTCCGCAACAATTCCGCAGAGATGCCTGTCGAATCCAAACGACATCATCCAAACATTGTCAAAAGCCTTTGCGAAGTCCAGGCTTCCAGCAATCGTCGGATATCTCCTACTCAGTCCCCTTGCTACATAGTCCGCAAGTACCATCAGTGCATGGGACGTAGAGTGGCCCATCTTAAATCCAAATTGGCAATCCAGCAATATCTCGCTATCGTCCATGAATCTTCTCATACGCTCCAAAACAAACCACTCCATAAGCTTACCCAGGCTAGAGAGCAAATATGTGGGTCTGTAGCTACCAGCACCCCCAGGATCAGACCACGGCTTGGGTATAGGCACAATGATCGCACCCTTCCATGCTTTCGGGAAGTAACCAATGTTGAAACAGTGGTTAAGCACCAACGTCAAGAACTTCCATGTGGGGGCGTCCGTCTTCCTTAGGATCAGGTCCGGTATGCCATCCGGCCCGCTGGATCTCTTGTTAGGTCTACTGGACAATGCTCTGCCAATATCAGAGGGAGTCAGCAAAGAACAACCTCCTCCAGCGAAATCCCCACCTCGAACACCATCCGCCGTAATATCCGGGCCAAATTCAATAATCGGGGCCTGATTCCTCAGCCCTCCTCCAAGACTATCCCTACGATAGTGGAGGACTGGAGATTCACGGCAGCTCTCTGCACACCGCAGAAACGTTCAGCCAAAAGATTCGCCTTGCCACCGTCATCCGTAATGAGTACTCCATCATCCCTCATTATATCAGCAACCGCCAACCTTCGCCGCACACCTGCTGCACTTTCCGAAAAGTCCTGTTGTCCATCTTAATACTCCATAGATAATCCGTCCAATAATTCTGCTCAAACACAGCAATTGCTCCCTGGATTATCCTATCCAGGTTCCTTATCTCAGCCATCAATATGGGAATTCTCGAGACATCTCCCGTCCTCCTCAGTATCCTTCTAAGCCTCCTCTTCTCCGATATGAAGGATGTTGTCGGGGAGTCTTAGCACGCCGGCATGAATTACTGGTAGTCTTGGAACCGATTCCTCCATCGCAGTTCTAATGACGCCAGTCATAGACTCGATGCAGTCAGCAATTTCGCGGGAGATCACATTCCGATCCGGCGGAAGCATGAGGTCGGGCAAATCATGAGACAGTATCGAGTTGAAAGCCCTCGTATTCATCCTATCAAAGTCAAAGAGATATCGCTGCTCTCTACCGCAAAGTCCATCCAGCCGCAAGATCAATTCCACAGCCCTGTGGTCAGACTCGTAGTGCAGAGTTTTAAGCCCATCAGCACTTCCCGGCACTGGTACAATATCAGATGATGTCATATCTACGTCGATAAACGATGGGTTTCCCACATGGAAACATGTCGGGCCCTCCGTGCGACGTATCTCCAGCTCAGGACACATTCTCAGGAATTCTCTGAGGCAGTCGCCACTGCGGTTGCAGCCATTTTCACCCCAGTACTCGTGCTTCGCGTTCATATCCCCTCCAACCAGGAGCGATCTCGCCGCTGACAATCCAACCAGGGGATCCAAATCCGATGGGCAAAGAGTGTCCCTGGGTCGCAGATAGATTGACACAATAGTCGATGCCACCCCACCAGAACGACGAATCCTCACTGCCGTGCACTCCACTTTTCCCATATCCAACGGAACCCTCTCAGCGTGCAGACCCTCGCGAACAAGTACAGCAGTACCGCCACCCCGTCCATTCACACGATTTTGCCTAAAAGTTGTGATCCTCTCATTTCAAAAATATGCCTCGAAGACAGTTTATGTTCAGCCACCATTAGAACATCCGGTCCATGTTCCTCCAGGAACAAGTTTAAATAGTGTCTCTTATGCCTGGACACTATCGAGTTGACATTCACAAAGATACACTTAATTGTGCGAACCATTCTGAAGACTCAACAGCATTCCCAGGAGTGCTTGGGATTTATCCTCATCAGTCCTAAGTCTGCCGTATTCAAGAGCAAAACCTCCTATCTTGCTCAAGCAGTGCAATAAACCACCTCCAAAAAACCTTCTGCAATCTCCATCGATGAGATTAAAACTTCCTCTCGCCGCTTCCAGTGTAAGGCCGCCAGACGGAGCCTGCCCTACTCTGCTCCAATGTTGGAAATTTTTTCAGGTCCACCCAACCTCATAAGCAGAATAATAAAAGTGTTTAAGTGTTTATCAGTGTCATGATAATAACAATTCCAAACAAACGACGCATACTCCAAAATCGGCCTTACGAGTGAAATATATAATCGTCTGGCAATATAAGGTATATCATTACAAAAAAGAAAACTCTGGGGCACTCCAACACCACCAGCCACAGCAGCGTACGATACACCCGTACGAGCAGAGTTTCTCGCAGCCGTAACGCTGCTGTTTGGCAGCTGCCTTCCTCTCAGCAGCCTTCCTCAGAAGTTCTTGGCGTCTGGGCACCCAGCAGAGCTTGCTGCGTGTCCTTCAACGTTGCAGTTGGCGCACCTTACCGGCAATCCAATCCTTCTCACAGCCTGGCCTGTGGTAGGATCAGTCACTACCTTCTCCGCGCTATTCTCTTCCTTGGGTGGGACTTTGCATTACACCGGTCCGTGGGAACCTCCGCATTTAACGCAACTATATGGCATGTTACAGTTGGTCGACACATGCTCATATCGCTGACAGTTGTAGCACTGTGTCAGCCCCTTCCTTTTCGGTTTTTCAATATACACTCTACAGTGCAGAATGTATCTGATGCCTTGGAACGCCTTCAGGTCCGAGTCTCTGCTCAGACTAAGGATCCACTTGTCCCCCTTCAGCTTCCGGAGACTCAAAATCTTCATTCTAACGCCCAGACCATTTAGGTACTCGACGACCTCATCTGCCTCAAAGGTGCCCGATAGGCCCTTTAGCATCACTGAGTAAGGCATCTGTTCCTTCGGTGTATAGGTGTAGAAGGATACACCACTCTTCTTCAGCATCGCCTTCACCTTCTTATAGTCTGCCAAGGTGCAGACCTCTATGTTGGTCACATTTGTGCCCAAAATCTTCAGGTTATACTCCTTGTGCCCCAAAAGTTTGTTTAGGTCACTAGTCAGCTACTTCAGGTTAATATTATATGTTGTAAGCACCGGGACCTTCACGCGCTTACTTGCCGTCTTAAGGTTTTGCCCTGCTTTACCATCGTCTACAGCCCTGGTTTTTACGGCCTCCTTCGAAGGCTTAGAGCCTCCACTCTTATCGTGTTCACTGCCCACAGCAATCCCCTTGTCAGGCACGTTTTTACATGGAATGTTTACCTCCGCGGTGACCATCTCCTCACTCTCCTCGTCAGTGGATTTCTCTTCACCACTCTCATCGCCAAATTTCCTACTGAATCTCGCCATCATCTGTTCCATGGCCTTCCTGAGCCGATCATTCTCGTGTCTCAGGGAATTCACCTCCTTCTCCTTCAGTTCTAACGTACAGAGTATCTCCTCCGCAGTTACCACCCGCGCCCTCTTTTTAGGGCAGGACGCATCCCTGTCGGCCATTATATTCGCGTTGTATTCTTATCAGTAGGATACGAACACGTCACCGCTTACTCTCCTTGTGAAATAAATTTCCACGTGTTTATGTACACGTCAGCTCTTCAATCACAGCAATACACAGGAAACAACCTCTATGTGTTTTCCGTCTCAGCTAGCGCAGGTAAAACCCACACACTTTGTACAAACAACTTCGTTCGTGTTGAAAAATACGCGCAAAGCAAAAAACTTCCGTAACACAACCGTTCGTAATGAATGCACGATACAGAATCAAAGAACATGTCAATGGATTTCCTACCTGTTGTAGAATGTATAGTGTAATTGTATTCATAAGCTGCTCTATCTAATAGTTCTTCAAAACTTCTATGTATTTTTTCTGTCTTCAGGCAACGCATTATTTCTGACAAGGTTGAATGAAAACGCACAACTTGCCCATTTATATTACTTTTGTATGGTGGAGTCTAGAAACTTTAATATTCAACTGATCTTCGAGCATAAAAAGAATTGATTCAGAATTTAAGGCCTTTTCATTATCTACGACAACCATTCTTGGAACTCCAAAATTAAACATAATTTTCCTTATTGGTTCTCTAATATCTGCTATAGACCGAGATTTAATCACTGTTGCCTGTGCAAATTTTTTAAGCTTATCTATTGCCGTTAGTGTTAAATGTTTTTCGGAGCACCATATTTCCATGTGGAGTATTTCTCCCGCATATTGTGGAATCGGAGTATGTGAAATATGTGATTTATTGGGATGCCTATCGCATTTTCCCTCTCTACATACTTTACACTGTTTTATTATTTTATTTAGTTTGTTGCCCACCTTTGGAAAATAGTATTTTTCCAAGAGTTAAAGTTTATTTTCTTTTGCCTTCCTATGTGCTCTTTTATGAACCTATAGAGATCCTTCCTCCTGTCTAGAGGTGAGTTTGTGTATATCTTACTTTATATTTAGCGAAATAAAGTGGGTGTATTGTTTGTACTTTTCCCATTATTTCTTCAGAAGTAAATAGTCCGTTTATTACGCTAGGATTTTTTTTTTAAATTCTGACTAATTCGTCTACTGAAAAACTTGGTGCTGTTATGATATGTCTATGGTAAGTGGGAAAAGGTAATCTAAATTTATATTCATTGACTTCACTATAAGAATAAAAGTCTTAATTTAAACACGTTAATTGGACATTCTACTGATGGAAGGAAATTTTCACCAGAGCTATCATCACTGTGTACAGTAGCCGTTACGGCATTAATATCGACAGCCTTATTGTGTGGGTTTCTTGAAAGAGCATCCGCTACTACGTTACTCTTTCCAGGTTTATAATGGAGTTCATAATTATACTCCTCCAATATGGCCTTCTGTGATGAACATCTTACTGACTCATAAATATTTTGTATATTGTTAGTTCATAAATGTTGTTAATTTTATACATGTTTATTACCATGTGGGTTGCTGTGTGGAACTTAACTTCTATAAAGGCATTTAATGTGTACAAGCATGTTGGTTGATATGCAGCATATATTAAGATGTTGCTGAGTATTGTATGTTGGTAAACACAACATGTTTATGATCATACTGTTCGATTTTATTAATAATAAACATATTGCAACCCCAGTGTACATTCTGATTTGAAGAATGTTGATGATAACCTTTTGTTTATACCACAGTGTGGCGATTACTGGACATATATGAAAAGAATAGGAGGATGTAGTGAATTAAATTTTATTCCGAATCTGTTGTTAGAATGAAGTAAACATGATTTTAATTAATTAGGAATAATATATTCGGTCGGTCAGTAATACTATGTGATTAGGCTAATCTAGTACTTCGTGTAACTTTAAATGGCGTCAAGAGAAGAAAATGGCAAGTCGGTGAATTTTTTATTTTTTTTAAAAGTCTTGTAAATTGAGTGGAGTTTGTGAGCATGCTGACTCACATAGAAGCATAAAAGATTTTAACTGGCAATCTATTGGAGTCTGAGAACTAACTGAAGTAACTAATCTAAGTGCCAAGTTGAGTGCATGCTCTCCAGCGGTGACTCGGATTTTGCACAAATAGCACCTAATTTTCCACGTGCTTGTCACTCAAAGTTCCGGATGGAGAACATTTCCGTTAGAGGCGTATACTTGTGCTCCATAAACAAGACTACCTGAGCTTTATAGACCACAAAAGGCAATTACACCTCACCTGACTAGGACGTACAATTGTTACTCTACTGAATTTTCATCTTAGGCAAATTTCCTGTCACCTTTTGAGTCTACAAATCCATTGGAAGGAAGAGCAACTCATATCTACCTGGAAGAACGTATTTGTATTCAATATTAGAGATTTTATGTATTTAGAAAATTTGAGCTAAATTTAAATTTAATTTTAATTTGTTAATAGGGTAATAATTCTCAATAATAATAAGGAGAAAGGATTTATATCAATCATTAAGTGATTTTATAAAGCTTCGATTTAAATATTGAAATAACTGGCACAAAATCTTTAATACGGTTGAGCACAATTATCGCAAGGCATATGTAAGAATATTATAATTAAAATTATCTTGAACTAGCAACGGCCACACTTAAACCCAATAACCCTGTACGAGGAGGCCTCATCGTCCAGCAGTATAATTGGTGAGTAAAATTCACATTTATTTACGTGTAGTAGTAAGATATTCTTATATATTGAGCCTAAGCCATCGCGTCAATGAATAGAATCCAAGAGTTTTTTTGTTACAGAAATTAAATTAACGTTAACATATGACCAAATTGAGCATATTTTGGATTATATTCATTAGTTGTGCCTATAAATTAAGCGAATAAGCCAAAACAACATAATAATCAACATTATTATTGAATGAAGCACTAAAGATCGGAAAATTATTATAAACATTTTATTCAAATATCGTATAATAATCCCAATTATATAAATGCTTAGCATAATTATGCGAAATATTGCCACGGTCACCCACTATATTTTTTTAAATCACTGTTATTGATTATTTTGTTACGAAAATCACTTTTTTGGCTTTTGCATTGTTTTTCTTCGCTTTAAGTAGAATATTTTTAATTATGTTTATGAAATTTGTTTAATATTAAAGAAGAAGAAGAAACATATGTTTTAGTTGTTTTTTTGTATTCTTTTTCATCTTTTTTCTTACAACACTAAAATTAACATCTAATTAAAATTTAAAATAATAATTTTTAGTACATTACACGAGAAAAAAAACCGTTAATTTTGAAGTCATATATTATATTTAAATTTGGTCAACACTTTTAAATTCAGTATGGTGGATAAAATAAAGAAAAGAGTATTTTTTTTTTTTTTTTTTTTGTTAGATTTACTTGGAAAGTGAAAACGTTATTCTTTTGAATGGTTAAATTATCGGAATTTAATACTATGTGTAACCTATATTGATAATATAAGTATATCTTTTAATTTTAAGAATATGTCTTATTGAAATAAATGAATTAGATTATTAAAATTAATTAGTAAAGGAATTTCTTTAGTTTTCTGTATGGAATAATGCGATAGGGTGAATGTGGGATTCTACGGGAATATTAGTGTCAGTAGAATCATGGTTAAGGCGGGTATAGAGACACGGTTTTCCAATACATCCGGAAATCTATTTTTAAATGATCCAGGTGATCAGTATCTTTGCTTTTCAATATACATGTTATAGCTTAGTAGGGTTTTTTTTTCATGTTTTGAAACTAAGCTATTTTGGTCCACTTAACACTTACATAGAGAATATACTAGTTGACTTTCGGGGGTCTTTATAATAAATTATGTAGTGAAATAGAGACAGGAATAGGTGAGTCACGAACCCCCCCCCCCCCCCACCCGGCTGTTTGCTAGCACATCATAGGCTCCCATCGACTCTATCTAATTTTGACCTTCAGCTGATGACACTCTAGCTTTGTTTTACTAGTACACAATGAAAGAGAGATCAATTAAACCATATTTTCAGTGTCGTTCGTTGTCCATTTCTCTACTGAACGCTCTTTTACTATACAGTGTCGGTACAATGCATACATTTACTTTTTTTTTTACTTCCAAGTTTTCATTTTAGCTGTTTCGTCCTGACATGGTACCTGATTCAAGTATTAATTAATGCCATCCGTCCTTTCTTTCCTTATAAAACTGCCTGCTTGAGATTTCAAATGAAAATTTCTGCTCTGCTTACGCGCTTCCGAATGTTGTGGCGGTGGCCGTTTTCCGAAAAGATGAATTTTTGCTGGTTTGTTCATATAGTTTATATTTCTAGTCCTTATACTTTGATCTACGTCCATAGGCTCTGATCTTCGTTAGGGTTTGGGAAAGGAAGGTCTTTGTGGTGCATAGTTATTTTGGCGATTTTGATTATATTTTGGAATGGCAAATTGATTTTAGTAATTCCTTAAATCTTGAGAAGGTTGATCTCGAAAATAATTTGGCCTTTGATTTGGTCGAGGTGGCGATGGAATGTGGGCTAATTCCGGATAAAATGTAGATTGATTGCGCGAAGCAGTGGATATGAATTTCCTATTATGTGCATAATTAGTTCTAAAATTTTGATTCTCTAATTTGAGACACAAGTGCAATGCTTTAGGTAAGTCTGTTGGCTCTTTCATAGCCAAAAGTCTAGGCAGATCTCCCTTTAACCCTCTAATGAAGGTACCAAGGGCTTTATCCCTATAAGTTTGAGTTAAGATGTGTAGTGATTCTTGCCCTATATCCATAGCACTTCTTTTGGTAAAATTCTTGAACTGTTTCAGATCCATGGACTAACGTTGTTAATTGATATTCAAGGGTACTGTCATCTCTTTGATCAGCATAATGCAAAGTTAGACAGCGGGATATACTTTCCCAATTTAAGGGTGTATAGTAGGACTCTAATATAGCGTCCGCACTGTCAACAATTTTAGTTCTAATTATGCTTAGGATTCCAAAATATTTTGGTGTTCCTTTCAAATGTTTATAGATATTGAAAATACGTTCCACAGATTTCCTCCAAGAACTGTATTCACCCGGTTGACTGGCGAACTCTCTTAAACACCTAACCACATCTGGTACCCTGTCTACATCACTCCACTGTGCCCTGTGTTCAGGGTTGATAGTCTGATCCTGGTCAATTAGAGAATTATAATTATTATTTGCAACAAGTTGCTCTCGAATAGATTCAGTTATTATTTTGCGAAGTTCTGTCTCTAATTCCCTCATATTAAACGTAACTTGATTTTCTTGTACGGAAGCAGTTGGTAGTACAGGTGGTCTGATTAAATTGTTGGGGTTTGACATTTTATGTTTATTTCTCTTGTTAACTGTCCTATTTCCCTACACTTTTATATGTGTTCTTTCTAATATTTTTAGTTTTCTTTTCAATATAAAATTTTCAAAATATCTTTTAATTCGTATATGAATAAATTTAAAAAAAAAAAAAATTATTTTATTATTTTACCATTGGAGGGTCCCGTAGGAATCGCAACAGTTTTTTTTCTATTTTAATAGATTTCTTATAAACACTAATTTTTGCGTTTTTATAATGTTTGGGTAAATAAATATTTTTATTTCATTATTTCTACTGTTGGAGGGTCCCGTAGGAATCGCAACAGTCCTTTTTTATTTTTAATATATGTATTTCACTTTTTTAATTTTAACCTTTTTTTATGAATTTTCCTTAATTCATTCTGTACATTAATTTCTTAAATTTATTGTATTTATTTGAAAATATTTGATTATTCTATTTATTTTTAATTTAGAAGTTTCTTTTCATTTATTCTTTTATAATTTTCAACACTATCCTCACTCTTAAAATAAATTATACTAAAATAAATCAATTGTAAATATTTGCTTACATTACAAATGTGAATACTTCTGATATCGTCTCCATTCCTTCTCTTTCTCTAAATTACTCCTTCTTCACACACTGTCGGTCCCTGCTCGGGCGCCAATTAATGAAATTGAGTTATTTTGGTTTTTTAAAAAAGAACTTCAGACCTTCGTTTGAAGTGTTCTTTATTCTTTAATATCTTTTTAATAACTGAACTTTAATTGATACAATTTTTATTACAATAATTATGTATATTAAATAATGCTTAATTAGCTTAATTTACCTCAGACAGAACCTCAGCAATATTTATTATAAAAAATATCGATGCAACATTATTAAATGGAATTGGATTGCAAGTGTAATGACTTTTGATCCAATTACATTGCAATAAATGTTTTTGTTCTTAACTTATACAAGCAAAGACTGTAAAGGGGATGATACATTGGCAAACATTTGTTTGCAAACATCGCAAATAGCCAATCGCATACATGAATAACTTACTTTTCCTTGAATGCGATTGCCTATTTGCGATGTTTGCAAACAAATGTTTGCCAATGTATCACCCCCTTAAATATATATAGATGTTGCACTCAGTAGATATGAAATTGACGAAAACAAAAATGAGCTTATGATGACATGGGTCAGTAAAGAGGGAAAGCAAAAACTTCGTGTTTATGCTCAAGACATAAATAGGTACAACTGTTCGTACTTATTGTGTTAATTTTCAGTTAATTTAGTTATTAAACGGTTTGTATAACTACAATTTCAAATTTTTGTAATTTATATTATTTCCAATTTATCTTTTCTGTTTTACAAACAAATGGAGAAAAAATCTATTTGATTTTTTTTTTGATTAAAAAAGCGTCTTGTTCGGGCTTCCGAACCATAAAAATAAAATACATAACGTACTATATGCTCTTATTATTCAAATATTTTTTACCCATTGCCATAAGAAACCTTTTGTCAAAGTCCGGAAAATGCACGTCTGCTACATGATAATGAAATGCATAATGCAGTACAAAAAAAGCAAATAACTTTTTAGTGGGATTTTAACAGCCATAAAAATTTCCATATTATTAGGATATTTTTTAATACCAAGAGCCATAAGGAATTAACCCTTTTCTTGTTAATGGTTGGATAAAGTCCGCAAATTACACCTCTTACCAATGCATCACACAATTTTTTTCGTCCAGTCTGGTTAAATTTGTTAAGAAATCTAGCTTAAATTGCGACTTAACAACTTCATTAAAAAGTTTCACACCCACAAGATGGAATACAGTTTTTTATACCATACTGTCTATAAAATTGCACTTTGCTGATAACTGATATAACGTTATAAAAGAGTATCATTTAGATCAATTAATAGCAGTTCTTAAACCTTTCATGGATGCCTCAAAAGAACTTGAAGGCAGTTCCTATCCAACAATTCATTTAGTTCATCCACATGTACGTAACTTAAAAGCTATATGTAATACTACCAATAAGGATGAACCTAGTTCTATATCAGAATTTAAAAAAAAATTCCACGACGCTTTAATTTCGTTAGTAGACTGCAATATCACAATTTATCATAAATTGGCAAAATTTGTATTTCTGCCTGCTAATCAGCTTACTCAATTTAGTTTAGAAGAACAAACAGATGTAATAACCAAATGCAAAACTTTGTTGCTTCCTTATGTAACTTACATTACAATTTCTAATACAACCATTGAAACAACCTCATCAAAATATATACATTATTTGAAAATTATGTACAGCCAATAAAAGAAGCTAATTCTAACCGATCTATAATTGAAAATGAAATAAGTAAATATAAAAACACTAATGCATCCCCAACAAATGATTTTAATGCTTAATGGTGGCAGGGTAGGAAAAATTAATTTCCAATGTTATACAAGCTAAGCTGAAGAATATTCGATATACCAGTATCTATCGCCCCTTCAGAAAGGATATCTTCGATTGTCAGGCACTGATAACAGATAAACGATCAAAACTCGGATCTAATGGAAAATGATTTAATGAAATGTTATTCGTGAACGTAAATTCAAAAAACTAATTGTTAGCTAAACTTCAGAACACCGTACATACATAACTAATAAAAAAGTTATGTTTTTTACGTATATATATAGATACATAAATATGTGTTTATTTTAATTAAATTATTATGTTTAAAGGACTGAATTGTTTTTGTTACCTTAAAAATTGTTGAGTTTACTTGAATTACTTTACTTGGCGATTTTTTTGTGACTTTAAAAATAGTTGGCGATTTTGTTGAAAATTTTTTACAAAATTCCAAAAAAATAAAATTATTTTAGCATTTTTATATGTAAATTTCTGGAATATAGTGTATTTTAATGTGACGATTATAGATGGCAGCGGAACTTAAGTTATGTTCTCGGCAAAGAGTAATTTGTAGTTGCCTATACTGATCTGAAAGTAAGAGATTTTTAGGTTCCAGTTTACGTATGTAATACAGTTTTCGGCAATTGGCAAGGAAATAGGTTCATAAGTGGTACGAAAAAACATTAAACTTAAAAGAGATGGACAAAAGTGAGTGTTTGCTTGAAAAATTCACACATATTCCTTAAGGCTAGGAAATAAAATATCATTGAAAGGGTATACTTCTGTTCTTTTTAAATCCAAAAATTGGATAGTTTTCAGCGAAATTATTAGCTTATAAGTAAACGAAAAACCGATTTTCAACCATAAAAATTATTTTTTTAGTTTTATAGCTTTAGGTAAACTATAAACTATATTATAGTAAATGTTGTACAGTTAGTGCTAAAATTTTTGCTTAATAGAATTAGTAAAATATACATTATGAAAAATTTTTTACACTTTTGGCGAAATTTAACAAATCGGAACATATTATTTTTTATTTATTTAAACAATTTTTTTTTATTATTTAAAAAAATGTAAATTATGTTGTCAAAATGTTAAAAAAAAAGTTGATTTGGCGATTTTGGCGTTTTTTAATTTGAATTTGGCGAAAAAGTGTAAAAATGATCTGACAACCCTGCCACTCATCAATACGCACTCATTTCAGTAAACACACAGAAACTTGTACTAACAGTTGTAACTGTGCACGTCTCTACATTGTATTTGATATTATATTTTAAGCAGTCTATGTTGTTGTTATTGTTTTGTATATTTTGCACCCTGGTGACTTATAATTTTATTTTGATTTTTAAAATGTACGTATATTAACGATTTATGATCGCAAAATTAACTTCCGAATAAAAAATATCAGGGTTGTATATTAAAAAATGAATTGTAATAACTTGAGATCAAATCCGATTTATTTAAAAAAACAAAATTCAACAATTTACTTACGGGAGTTAACAAAATACGTCTTATTAATTATAAATACTTACGTAAGGTATTAAGTATACATTAGTTATCAAACACTTTTTGTCTTATAAATCCAAAGTAGTAATTCTTAATCATAAACGCTTAATAAGAGGAAATGAACTATTAAACGTTTTTATTATTCTGCTGGCTATATGATTTTCTAAGGCCCTGATACATTGGCAAACACTTGTTTGCAAACTTCGTGTATGTATGCATGAAAAATGAAAATAGCCAATCGCATACATGAAGAACTTACACACAACGTATGTGTGTGACTATTTTTTTTTTTTTTTTACTTTTCAAACATACATACACGATGTTTTCAAAATTCATAAAGTATTGAAATAATATTACAATTGTTAATAATAAAATAATATTACTCATTTTTAAAAATTAAGTTTTGTTTTCATTTCTGCTATATCACTTGACTTTGTTTCTTTGTTAATTGGTAAGCAAAAATTACATTTATATTCGAGACAATGCATCTTTGAATAATTCTTCAATTTCCTTTTGATCATCTTCATACACACAGAATTCAGAGTTTTATTACAAAAATCACCCAGAATAACATCTTCATTTTCCAACACTTTTGTTTCACATTGTAAACAAATTATTTGGCTTTTTTTCTTGCTTAAACTTCTGCGTGCCCTTCCCGTAAATATCAATAATGTTAAGGTAGAATTAGCCGAACGTAAATGTAGAAGCAGTAAATGTAGTTGTGTCAGCTTTTGTTATATGAAAAGCTAGAAAGTGCTTATTTGACCGTAATGTAAAAGGGTTGATACATCGGCAAACATTTGTTTGCAAACATCGCAAATAGCCAATCGCATTCAAGGAAAAGTAAGTTATCCATGTATGCGATTGGCTATTTGTGATAATTGCAAACAAATGTTTGTCAATGTATCACTCCTTCTACAGTTACTTTAAGGGGTGATATATTGGATAACATACTTTTCCTTGAATGCGATTGGCTATTTGCGATGATTACAAACAAATGTTTGCCAATGTATCACCCCTTTTACAGTTACATTAAAGGGGTGATACATTGGCAAACATTTGTTTGCAAACCTCTTGTATGCATGTGTGAGAAATAAAAATAGCCAATTGAAATTTTGATAAACAAAAAAGGATGTCACGTAAAATATATTTCCAATGACCTTAATTCGATGTGCAAAAATTTTAGTTACATTAGTCTATCGTGAACCAGGAAGAATGAAAAACTTTTGTATGTTGAACTTTATAAAATAGTATTTATTTGATAAATAACTTTATACTTCATATGAGCTTTTCTAGCAATAATTTGGTATATTATTTGTTGTATTTTATATTTGTAAATATGTTCATATATGATTATATTATTTTTATATACACAGATAAAAAATAATATTTAAACCTATTTGGTACTTTTTTCAAAGCGTACACAATTCGTACACACTTATTATACCCATCACTGTGATTATAACAGCTGTTTCCTCTCCATTTTTAATAATTTATATACACACTATGACAAAAACATATGACGCGTTTTTAAGTGTTCTATAAGTGGCAAGACGTTAAGATCTACGTTACACTTACAATTACGATAAATTTACGATTTCTACGGTCTGTTAATGAGGCCTTTAGTTTCTCTTCACTTCAAAAGAGTTTACGTGGGCCCAGATAGAGCCGAAAAAATAGCAACGAAAACTCATTTTTGAATCTTCGTTTTTGGCAATTAAAACAATAGGAATGTAAAGAAATTATAACATTTTTTATTTTATATTTATATATAAATTTTATATATATATATTATATATATATATATATATATATATATATATATATATATATATATATATATATATATATATAATATATATATATATATATATATATATATATATATATATATATATATATATATATATGTATTTCAGATGTTTATTTCAGGTATTTCAGTTATATAGCTTGGCAAAAAAAATAAAAAATTACGTATTAAAAAAATAATTTTATTTACATCTTGGTCTAAGTATTTATTTACATATATACAACTTTTCATTTCTTATTTTATAATGCGTAAGATGTATTTCTGTAGTTTTTAATAAGAACTGCTTTAATCTGCATTTAAAAGTTGATAATATCGAAATATTTTTCAAGCTTTCTGGTAATCTGTGGTATTCACTTGGTCACTGAACACAACACGTTGTTCCGTAAGTTCAAGCCGACATCTTAAATTGCGTAAGTGTTTTGACTGTCTGGTAACTAACTGTGTGACAATAAGTCAGTGGTTTAACGTGAGTATGTGCCCTAGGACGTTAAACCACGGTGCCAAAGCACGGGTGAATACAATGCGTCCACCAACGCCCCCACCTATGATAAAAATCACCAGTGAGTACCAACTCAAAGCCATGTTATTTGGACATGACCTCAAACCTTGGTGAGGTGCCGGAGACTATCTCAACTCCTACCGATCTATGGATCAAGGCACCTGGTTATAACGTAACCACACCGAGCCAGCATAGCTCTCACTGTGATTTGGGTTGAAACCACAACCACCATGTGGCTGCCACAAGGGGGCCGCACCCGAAGTTCCTGGGTCTCCCGACAGCCGTGGTACCAGAACTAAGCCTCCGGTCAGGCTTCGTAGTATAAATACTACTACCAGTGTAAGTCCCAAACGATAGGTGGCTATGATGATAAAGGCAACAAACATGAAACAATCCACAAAACAACAATAAACGGAGCCACCCTCACCATCCTGCACCACGGACACAATACACAAAACAAAAACACAACCAGTCAGGGATAGACCAGCACAATACAAAAACACACATGATCAGCAGATGCGAACAAGTCCGCAAACAGCATGGCAGCAAACAGCAGGCAGCAAGCAACACACCTATAGTCGGCAGCTACGAACTAAAAACCGCAAAACAGGAAGCAGCAAACAACAAGGAGCATAACACATCAACTGTCAGCATACCACCGATAAACCGAGCTAGAAAAAGACTAACCAGAAGGCCGCTAAGATGGAAATGCGGGTTCAACCTCCGCCAACAGTGCCGTCCTTCTACGCCTAAACACCTCAAGGGAAAAACGCTCAGCCTACCATAAGTACGAACGTACAACAATACCCTACTAAAATCCCACACCCCCCAGTATGAGTAATACCCATACTATATAAATCTATAACGTCATCATAGTCCGGCCATGAAGTCAGTACATGCCTCCAGTCCTCAATCCCCCACACCAACAGTCAGCTGATTCAGTCTGGCCGATCCGATGCAAAAATGCATTGAAAGAGCCATGTCCCGTCTGTAAGAACCCCAAACTTAAGCCAAAGCCAAAGTCAGGGTGTTCGTGTATGAACGTAACGTCCGGAATGAATTCAAAGGTCCCCTTCCATTGTCTCTGTTCGTCCATCTCGTCTGTCACCTATCTACGAGGCACCTCTGCAAAAGGGCCTTATACCTATATCTCCCATTCTCGAGCTCCGAAGCAATCGTTCGTTTCAAGTGGTAGTCCCCTCTTGATCCTGAAAGCAATATTACGACTTACTACTTCCAAGTTAAGCGGTGGTACACCAAAAATACTTGCGAAGCATCGGTAGAGACTGTTCGACACACTGGAACTCATGCCAAGAGTGCAATTCTCTGACACGTGAGATTCTTGCGCTGTCCAACAACAGACATAATCGTCTTGTACCACACAAATGCACCATATGCTGCACAAGCAACGAAGAGCCCATTGTATATGATACGGACGGTACGCCTGCTGAGTCCGCAATCATTTCTCAATATGCGCCTAACCTTTCCAACAATGGCTATGCCTAACATTGGTGAGATGAGCTTGGAAGCACATACGATCTCCTACAACTATACCGAGGTACCTGACCTGAGTCACATAGCGAATGCTGTTGTCACCAATTCTAATGAGTGGAGGTCGCCCGGTTTTGTCCACTGCGACATCTACACCAACCTCTACACCCCACCAATAAGCGATACGAATGGCTTGAGCAACCATCCTCTCCAGCTCAGCATGAGACTGGCCTTCGATCAGAATGAGCAAGTCATCCGCATACGCACACAGTTTAAATGTCAGTACGAGCTGCCTCAACAGAGTATCCATCATGAGGTTCCAAATGAATGGACCACAGATGGACCCTTGTAGACAACTCCGAACAACCTCCATCCAAACCGTTTCAGAGGATCCAAAAACACACGCTTCCCTACCCTCGAAATAGCTGCGCCAGATGCCTATCTCACGACAGCTGATCTCCGATAGCCTTCGTAAGACATCGCCCCACGAAAGATAATCGAAGGTACCCTTGAAATCGATGAAAAGCCCAAGCACATATTTAGAAGACGATAGTTTGACAGAACTCTTAACATGCATCCAAGCGTATTCAACGCATTTGCCTTCCCTAAAACCAAACTGGTAACATGATGGGCCCTCGCTGTAGTATTCCTTAAGCCTGCACACCATGATTCTTTCCAGTGCTCTTCCAAATACTGATAAGAGGCTGATGCCCCGATAAGAGCGAGGATTCCTCCTCACTTTATCAGGAGACTTAAGAAGCACCACAATACGAGCACATTTCCATTGATGCACCTACCGTACACCGACTTCAGGTACTCAGGGATGGCCTTCCAGATGGTCTTACACATCTCTCTCTGTGTGACTGATGAGTTTTGAGTAAATAATAAAGTATGTGACCCAATTCCTTTAATAAATTTAAATATATACAGCAGTAGTTGTTGTTTATAAAGCCATTTTACAAGAAGTGAATTTTATGCAAATTTTGGTAAAGATTAATTGTAGAGTGTTGAGCCGATTGTAACATTCTTAGGTTAATATTTGTTCTTTAACCTTTATTAAAGAGATAAGACTTAAATATCCATGGGCTTATTTGCTGCCTTACGTTGAAGTGTTTGATACTAGTAGTGGTAATATGAGCTAAAGCCAAGGAAAGATTGTCAAATTATTTTCTACATGCATTCATTGAATTACTCTTATTCGAGAAGCGCAAGTTTTTATCAATGTTATTAAAAAACTTTGTATAATCAATTTTGTGGTCTTTGTCAAATAATTTATTTTGAAGGGAGCTTATATTTATTTCATCTGATAAGTTGCTAAAAACACAATTAATGCAGGAATTACTTGCTGGCTTTATTGTCATATTATAATTCGATATAAGATTATATTCAGAATGCAAATCAATTGAACAAGGCTAGCATTATCCTTATATATTAGATCAATGTTAAATTCGCCAAGAAAACTGCTGGAAAATCTATTGAAAGCAATAAGAGGATTTTTAATATGTTTTATAAACGTTTCCGGGAACATTTCTATGACCTCTAAAGTGACGTTAATACAAGTGGAATATTGTTGATAGGAAGTTCTGTAATGTACGTTTTTGGGTCGATGCACTTGTGTTACGAGACATGGACAATTAGGATGACGGAGTAATGGAATCAGTAGAACACAATTACCTTCAAGCTTATTCGAATATAATCTCCAATTTATTTTTGTATATATATATTTTTTTTTTTTGCTTAAAGTGCTCTCTTTAAAATTCTTTTCAATTTTATTTTTTAAATTCAATATAATATTTTCGTTTCTATATTTAAATGCATTTTTCTCTTTGGTGATTTCCAAATTCACATCCCTTATCAATTTACTATATGTCAAATTATTGTAATTTACTTTTTTTTATTGTTTATATTTTGGCGCTTTATCCCATTTTGTTTTGATATGTTTTTTTTTTATTTATTACATTTCCCCTCTTGGTTGGTACATGTATTCTCCAATATAACAGTTTTCTCTTGCCAAAATATATTACTCGTTTTTCTATACTTTTATTTTATTTGGCTTTGTGTTTTATTAATAGATATGTAGTTTTTTTACGATCTTTTGCTATATACATAAATGTTTAATTAGTTACACTCACAATTATTTTTGGGATTACTTAAACGAAACTGGGGAAGAAGAAAAAAGGAAGAATAAAGGGGAAAAAGAAAGGAAAAAGTTGCCAGCAGTTCGTAGGATTATTAATTTAATTTCGTTGGATTTTATAGTAAACTGGCACTTTACGTACATAAAATCAGAGAGAAAATATTATAAAATTCCATCCGTATTTTAAAATTGAGGGTTTTTTTACGTTTACACGATACGTAAAAAATCAAAACAAAGTAAAATGGGAGCAGCTGTTTTAAAAGAGACCAATCGTGCGACCGTTGCTTTTTTTGTTTATTTTCTTTGTTTATATAAAAATACACCCCTGATCTAATGAAGTGTGATGGTTTTTAATAAGTTTTAAAAACAGAGAGCCATACGACTGCCAAATATTCATCCGTATTTTCTCTCAATGTCGTAAGCTCTCATTAAATATTGAGTTTGCACTATATTATCCGCTTTCTTCTACACAAAAACTTGACATGTTGTACGACTTGTATTATCATGTAAACCCCTTTCCTTATTAAATATTGGACGAAGAAGACAAGTGCTTAAGTGCATAATGCTGTAGAAAATTTGTTTTTTTTATCAATTTAGTGATTTAATAAGTGTGTGTTGTTAAAGTCAATAAGTTGAATATAGACCACAACTTTGTGAATTGAGGAAAATTTTATTGCGAAATTAAGTAATTATTGAAGCAAAGCGGAAACTACTAATTTCTTCTTCAAATCTTTTTAGGATTTTGAGTTTTAATAACTTCTTCAATACCCCTTATTTCATTTGCAACATACAATTGTGAATAATTTACAGGTAACACCTGTATTGCAGTCATAAGTAGGGGTACTTTAACATAGAATATCAACAGTAGAGTTTATAATAGGATAGAACATGGGGTTTTAGTTTAATTTTGTTTGATTACTTTTTATTTAGTTGTAGTCCTTTAATTCATATAAGTATATATGATATGTACAAATATATATTTTAGTTTTTTTTTGGGAATCTATAATAAAGAGTATGTAAAAAATTTAAGTTAAGACAATGGGACACGAACCCCGCACCAAGGAATGACAATAAGTACTCACAAACAAAGTGTTCGTAAGTACTTATCTATATTTATCGGTGTTGTGTATTCCACTACATCAACAACATACAGATATAATTATATTTCATAATTCTAGCAAACATGTCTGTGCACAACCATCTTAAAAAACTTAACCTTCGCACTCCCAAAGATCTTTACATACATGGCAACCCAAAACTCACCCGGGCGTATATATATATAAGTTAAGAACCAAAATATTTACAACTAAATTTAAATACTTCAGATCATTGCACGTTAAAGCTTACCTAAGCAAATTAGCAACAAAGGTAATAAACTTATGTTGCAATACTTTAAAACATAATTGCTGACTTTGCGTCTGGGTGAAATTTATTGAATATTGCATTATTTTTTATTTTAAGTAAAAATATATTTTAGTATCAGTTCAATTGTAACTCTTCATTAATTAACATTAAAAAAATAAAGAACGCTTCAGACATTAGTATGAAGCTATTTTAAAAAAACTAAAAATAAAATTTTAGTTTAATTGGCGCCCGAGCAGCGACCGCGGTTGCCAAAAGGATAACTTAGTACGGTAGTAAAACAAATAGTCCTGCAAGTCAGCACGTTACCACGTCCTCGAAGAATAGGGTAGTGTTTACCTAAAGGGTAATCCAGTACGCATAAAAATTAAATCGTCCTGCAATACAGCACGTTCCCGCGGTATCCCGAAGAATAGTGAACAGAAACAAAAGGGCCCCCGAGTAGCTGGTTCGGACCGAAGAAAAGGTGTTGGAAATCAACTGCCGCTGCTCCACTTATATTTAAGGATGATTAGTTTATATATAATGTAAGTAAAAGGCATGAATATTAAATTAACAAAAAGTGTCGTAAATTTAAAATATAAAACACAATAACAAGATTCAAGAGTTAAATTAACAAAAGTGTAATAAATCTAAAATATAGAACACAATAACAAGATTCAAGAGTTAAAATTATATCCTAGCTAAATACTAGAAACAAATTATTTTGTTATTAAACAAAAATATTTAAGTAAATTTTAAATTGATAAAATTTAAATATTCTGTGGAAAAACTTAAAAAGTAAATAAAAAAATAAACTATAAGATAAAATATAAATTATTTTTGCGTGAAAGAAAAGTTGAAGTAAAGTAAAAGCAAAGTAAAGAAAAAATAAAATACAATACAAAAGATAAATCAACATTTTGTGAACATTTTTAAAGAGGATAAAATAAATATAAAGGATACAAGGATAAACTAACACTAGATTTAAGAAATATTAAACAATAATCTAATTAAAATCCCACGGGATTCAATAAAAAAATAAAATTCGAGGCTGCGATGCCTACGGAACCCTCCAGTTTCATAATAATAATAAATAATAATAACAATAACACTACATAATTAAAAAAAAGTTAGCCATCTCATATTACTTGTTAAAATGTCAAACCCAAATAATTTAATCAGGCCACCTGTAGTGAACGTACAGGAAAATCAGGCACCATTTAATATGAGGGATTTAGAAATGGAAATTAGGAGAATGATCACTGAGGTAATACAAGAACAAGTTGGAAATCCCGACAATGCTAGGAATCAGATGATTGATCAAGATCAAGTAATTGATCCGCAACAGAGGGCACAACTAAATGACTTGGACAGGGTACCTGACGTAGTCAGAAGCTTAAAGGAATTTACAGGACAACCAGGAGAATATAGTTCCTGGAGGAAGTCTGTTGAGCGAATTTTGAATATTTACAAACATCTAAGTGGAACACCCAAATACTTTGGAATCCTTAGCGTAATAAGGAATAAAATTGTTGGCAGTGCAGATGCCATATTAGAATCGTACAATACACCCTTAAACTGGGAAAATATTTCTCGCTGCTTAACTCTGCACTATGCAGAAAAGAGAGATGTTAGTACTCTCGAATATCAGTTAACTTCATTGGTTCAGGGAACAGAAACGATTCAGGAATTCTACCAGAAGGTCTATAACCATTTATCCCTTATACTTAACAAGATTAGCTCTATAGACATAGGGCAGGAATCTTTGCACCTATTGACACAAACTTATAGGGATAAGGCTTTGGACACCTTCATAAGAGGGTTGAAAGGAGATCTTCCCAGACTTTTAGCTACGGAAGAACCATCGGACTTACCAAGAGCCCTACATTTGTGTTTAAAGCTAGAGAACCAGAACTTTAGGACTAGATATGCTCATTACAGGAAATTTACGACTATTCCTATCCGGAATCAACCAACAATCTATCCAGAATTAGCACACATTCCTCCACTACCTCGACCGAAGCAAACAACCAAACAATTCCAAAGACAACAACCTCCTCATGGATTGCACTACTATCAAAATCAAGGAGCCATTCCCAAATACAATCAATACAGCCAAAATCACCAAAACCACCATACAAATTACACTCCCCCAAGACCTTTTATACCAAAACCACAACCAAGACCAGAACAAATGGACGTTGACCAGAGTATGAGAACTAGGAACATAAATTATATAAACAGACCAGCGAACAACGGACTTTATGGCAAACGACCACCTCCACCACATCCAGAAGCTCGTAAACAAAGTAGGAATTTCCATTTAAAACTAGGATCGAACAACGATTCAAATATATTGGAGACAGGCGAAATTGACAATTATATTGATAAAATAGACTTAGAGGACGACATTGACGGACAAACATTAAATACATCGATGACCAAGCGGATTATACAAGAGACCACGATCAGAAATATGACTCTATCAACGAAATTCATTTTTTAGATTAAATTCATCCACCTTGCCATATTTTGAGTGCAAGATGGATGACGGAATGATTATAAAAATCTTAATCAAACAAAAATTATATTACACCGAATATAGTAAGAAACCCTATTCCAAATAAGGAAAACTTCTATGCAAATTCCGCAGGTGGACAGACTTAAATTAAATTTCACACAAATACCTTTTTATTCAGACAAACGGACGTTCCGGTTAAATTACACATTAATGACACATTAAAAGATCTTGATGCTATCATTTATACGAAAGACAATTACATGGTACCCGAAACCCATAATTGTACCATAATTTTGAATTTTTTTCACTAAGTAATAAAAACAACACTGTTATTATTTCCAAAAAATATATTTATTTTATTTTAAAATGTGTTATTTTTTTATTAATTTTTATTAAAAAAGGACATAAGTACAAAAAGAAAATTATTTTAAATTATATCGTGAACAGGTTTGGCCCATATGACAGTTTTCAAATTTTTCTTTTTATATATATTTTTTGCAAATAATAACAGTGTTGTTTTTATTACTTAGTGAAAAAAATTCAAAATTATGGTACAACCCACCTAGGTGGGTTTCGGGTCATGACGAACAAAAAAAGTAAAACTCGAAAAAACTTCTAGAATAAGATATGTTCATACATATACTTGAGATTTAATTTATTTTTTAGTAAAACTTAAAAAGTTATTCACTGAGTCAAAAGCTTTTTTTTTTTTTGAATAAAATTCTGGAGGTTATGGATTATTGAAAATTAATTATCCCAATCGGGTGTGTTTCAGGAGCGCGAAGGTTGAGCAACATGTTTATATCCATGTTATGTGCTATGTGTTACACTGGTCTATGAAAAACAAAATATTTCCTCGCCTTTAAACTAAACTGTGTGGAATATAACGATTTTGATGCACTGAATTCAAATTCGTTTTCAGTTTTTTTCCATCGGGCTTAATTTTTTTATGGGCGCGGCAAATTCTTCGCCCAAAACATGATAGTTCATATATTTAATCTAACATGAAAATGGCTTGACCGATTTTAATGCAAAATCCATCAAAAGTTTAGGAACAAAATTTTCTAACTCAATACAATTTTTTTGTATCTTCAACAGTTTCGGAGACGAATAGCTAATAAATAAGTTGCGAAAAATAATTTTTTATCGCGCAAATTAGAGTAATTTTTTCAGAATGATAATTTTACATGTTAACCACTTAAATTGAAGCTTAAAATGTTGAGAGCATAATAAGCAATAAATCATGAAAATCGATTGGCTATTGCTGATTAAATGCATTCACTCAACTTTGTCCAAAATTAGCGAACAAATTTTTTCTTGCAAAATTAATTTTTTATGTTCAGTTAAAAAAAAAAATAAATAAAAAAATTCCTAGAACATAAATTTTACATTTTAAGCATTAGAATGAAAGTCAGATATGTTGAAAGTAAAATAACTCATAAAGGCAGGTGCCTAACTTTGACAAAAATTTGTAATACATAATTAGGCAACAGACAAAAATAATGAAAGGAAATGTCTGGTAAGAAAATATACATACAAATATGTATATGTAAAGAAACATTATTGTTTCAAAGAACTGATCGTTGGACAGATGAAATTTCTCGTAAATCCATACGTAGCGGTCATTCAGAATGGGAATGGTAAAATTTTGAAAGCACATAAGTATTCGTGTGTATAATAAGTACTAATATGATACGCTTGTATGAATGAATAAAAGAAATTGTATGCTTTTACATCATTGCTTGTGTTTTTTTTTTTTTTACAGATCCAAGAAACAATCGATGACAGAAAAAATTGTACTTTAAACATTAATCAAATTCCTAGAACGTTTGATATCGTATTTTTTAATTCTCATTGCAGTTTTGTTTTGTTTTTTTTTTTTAAACCATTGAAGAACACTACCAACTACTTATGTCATTAAAAAATTTGGGCGAAATATAAAAAGAAATAATTTTTTCCTATTTCATGGAAGAACACGTAGTATATTAAATATATGTTCAAAGACAAATATACAAATGGTTAATGAGAATATTTACGATCTTTCACTTGACATATATATTTAATTTAACTATTTGCCGAAGCGAACGAACGTGTTTTTCTATACACTCTTAAATAAATTCTTAAATTTTTTGTCTAGAAAGTCTAAAAATTGAAATTAAATTCAAATAAATATAAAATATAATCTATGTTTCCTATATAAAAAGCCTGCTAGATTTCTTTTCTGATGTAATTTTATCGAATATTAAATAATAACATACACATTTAAAAAAAAAAGTCGATACAAAATTATAAACATAGTGATAAATAACCAAAACAATAACAAAAACACAGACAAACGAAATATAATAACAATTCGAATATAAGTACGTTTTGTTAGTGCTTATACTTGTTTTCATGGAATCAAAACATTGAAATCGAGACAATAACAAAACTTTGTATGTACAAAATAAAATATGTATAAAATAAAATATAACAATTACAAAAACAACTAAATTTCTTTTGCGCTAAAAGTGTTGTTAAATATAATTAAAAAAGCAAATTTTATTTACATAAATAATCGAACTAACTTTATATATAAGTTAACACACTCACATAATATACACATTAATCCAACACCACTAATATATATGCACAAGAAAAAGAATAAATATGCAACAATAAAAAGTATTTAGTAATATTTAATAAGCAAAATAGCAAATATTAAATTGGGTCAAGCTGTGTTATAACAATAATAAAATGTATTTAGTAATAGCCAAAATAATGAATAATTTTTTAATAAATATCAACAATATAAAATAAGCAAAATATTTAGGTTGCAGGTTATTGGAAATGTACAATTATAAAAAATATAGATTAAGCATATTTTGAATTGTAAACTAGTATAAAAAGACATTAATAGAGATTAAAAAGGGGTTCATTTATGTAACAATCACTAGTCGCAACGCATTTTAATTACTTACATAAATAAAAGCAACGTGAAATTTATAACAACCCATATTTTTGGTTACTTTCTCTTAATTGATTTTGTGCGGGGGAGTCTGTGCTAACCATATTATTTAAAATCGTTTTCTGTTTTTGTTGTTGATTATTGGTTTATTTATTTTCGTTTATGTTTTTATTTTGTTTTCTGCGTTTAGATTTATACATTGAGTTTAAATTTTCAAATTGTTTTGCTTATTGCTTGGTTTTTATTTTTAGTATTTATATTTATATAAACTCTATAGACGGCGCATTCAAACTGTTTTTTGTTATTTTTATAAGAAGCGCCATATTTATATTGTTTATTTATTATTATTATTGATGTAAGAAATCATTTTGCCCGGTGGAAACCTTTTAGAACTTCGGAGCTCTATAAAATCTTTAAAGCTGCGTAATAAAGGCTAAAATTGCATTTTACGGAAATAAATTTCAGTCGTGTATAGACTCGCAGAGAAAAGGGAGGGAAATTAGCTAATTCTGGGCATGAATACACGATGGAAATTGATGTAAACTTTTTAAACTACCAATTCTCGAATATCCCTATGCCAAATATTAATATGAATTTCTATGAAAATGTCATTTTAATCTACATCATTCTCAGGCATTTAATTTTGTTCATTTTTCGCAGAATGATAACTAGAATCATTTTTTAAGATTAAGTCTAATGCAGTTGGTTATAATGGAATGCATCCAAAGTTTATAAAAGTAACACTTCATTTTACGCTGCTTCACATTACTCACATATTTTATACCTTTATAACAACATCTACGTTCCCAGCTGTATGGGGGCATGCCAAAATTATACCAGTTCTAAAATCGACCAAAGTTTTTGTCCAAGTTGTCGGCAACATTGACTTGTAAACGCGTAAAAAATCGAAGTGTACTTGTTCTTAAACGATATAATAAAGCTTTAATATAAAAGCTGTATTTCTTTATGTTAAAAAATGTTTGTACTGCATTTGAAGTATGCTGTCAAAAAACGTTTGGGATTAAATAATAACAATATTATTTGTGGTCATTGTGGATTGCAAATATTAGATAGCGACGAAGCTATTCAAAGCGATACATGTAAAAAACTCTTCACTCTTTGCACGAAGCTTGACAAAAAGGAATATGAAAAAGTCATTAAAAATAGTGCACTTGAATATAAATGTTATTATTATAATTTTTGACATGAGACCAGCACTCAGGGGATAACTCCTACACATGCAGTGCACTGTGCTGGTACTCGGAAAATAGGTTGTGGGAAGGAGGATAGAGGGATTAGTGTTTATGAACGTTCGATTTAAATTTGCTCATGTCGTAAGTGGCAGGGAAGACATTCGCAGGAAGATTGTTCCACAAGCGAACAGTGTGACCAAAGAACGAATTATCCCTATAATGCGTTGTGTGAGTCAGTGGACAGTCAACTACAAAGGGATGCGCTCTACGAGAAATACGAGTACTACGTAAGAATATATGGTTACCAGGAATTATCTCCCTAATTTCGTTAGAACACATTCCGTTATAGTACCGATAGAGCAATGGAACACGCCACATTGCGACGATGCTCTAATGAATCGAAGGAGTTGGCTACCTTGCCGTCATTAATAAGAACCTTCGTCCTCTCCTGTAGGCGGTCGAGAAGCTCCTAAATATACTTTGAAGCACCGAGTGAAGTAGTTCTTACACCGTCTTAAAAAGCCGAGGCACTTAAATGCTTCTTTCGACACTCGAAATATGTGCTCGTTTCAACGAACGTCACAGTGAACTATCCTGCCCAGAACATCAAGAGCATCTGATTCCTCAATATCTACATTACCCATAGAAAAAGATGATAACACACCACCACGTCTATGTATCGGAAAACACCATTGGGACTTGCGCGCATTAAAGTCGACCCTGTTCGCGCGACCCTACTCGCTTGTAAGCGTGTCGTTCATATTCCAAAAGACTCGGTCTGCAATCAAACGAATATGAATGACAAATGATGCTGTCATCTGCAAAAGAGTAGATAGGATTGGATGTGAGAAAAAGAAAGTAGTTAAGAAATATTAGAAATACAGTTTGGAAAAGAACAGAACCTTGCGATACCCTTGAATTGATCCTGAACTCGTTGGATGAGATCCCATCTATAGATCTCTCACAGTGCGATTTCTGAGAAAGCTCGATATGAATCGAGCGAATTGACTACCGACACCAAAAGCAATAAGTTTGGATATGAGAGCATCGTGCCATACTCTGACAAACGCCTTGGAAATATCTAGGGCCACAATCTTACTCTCACCAAATCCATGAATAAACCTATGCCACTTTTCAGAGAGTAGCGCCAGCAGATCACCAGTAGATCGAAATTTTGTCAGTTCAGCAAATTGTTGGACTCGAAATATTTCACAAGGCGGTGATTAATTATACTCTTCATAACTTTGGAAGGTGCCGAACGAACTGCTATTGGGCAGTAGGGTTATTAGCTTCACCCTTTTTAGTGATTGGCGTTACATTGGCAATCTTCCAGCAAGTTGAAAAAACACCCACACGGTAAGAAGCACTGAAAAGATTAGCCAATGGACTCGCGAATAGCACTGCTTCAGGACCGGCGCTGGAATGTCATCCGGCCCAGAAGACTTATTAACGTCGAGACTTGCAAGAACCTTTTTTACTGCACGGTCTCGAAAGAATATACTAGGCATAGTCACTGATACTCTTTCGAGTCCGGGCAGTGGTTGAACGCTTTCCGGCAAGTTCGAATTACCTGCAAACATTTCAGCCAGATGGTTTGCCTTTTCAACCGGGTTAGTGAACGTTTGGTCATACTTTATAAGGACTGTGACCGAACTAGCGTTGTTCCTAATGAAAAATGAAAAATGAAAAAATTAAAAATAAAATGACCAAAAGCTCTTACTTCCCCGCGGAAAAGTAAGAACTTTAGCACGTAGGCGCTGTTCGTATAGAGTCTTTTTCAATCTATGTCATCACAATATGATAGCATACTTAAAGGAGTTGCAGTAAATAAGAAAAGAATTGAAAGTTTGGAGAAGGAAGATGCTCTACAAGGGCGGATTGATATTGAAGCTATCTAAGTAGGAAAAAAACTTTTTTTTTCAAAAACCATTTATTTCTCAACATAGTCTCCTTCTAGCTCAATACACTTAGTAAGACGATTTTCCAACTTTTTTATACTATCCGAATAATACGATTTTGGGAACTCCTCAAAATACGCATTAGTTTCGGTAATCACTTCTTCTTTTGAGATGAATCTTTTTCCTGCGAGCCATTTTTTCAAGTTTGGAAACAGGAAAAAGTCACTAGGAGCTAAATCTGGACTATAAGGTGGATAATCAACCAATTCGAAGTGGATTTCTCGTAGTTTTAGCATCGTATCTAATGCTGTGTGAACCGGTGCGTTGTCTTGAAGAAAGATCACTTTTTTCTTGTTTAAATGTAGTCGTTTTTCCTTGATTGCATCAACCAATTGATAAAATAATGCACGATAATACTCTCCTGTGATTGTGGATCCCTTTTCAAGATAATTAATGAGCAATACTCCGTGTGCATCCCAAAATACAGTGACCATAACCTTGCCAGCCGAATTCGCTGTCTCCGCCTTCTTCGGAGCACTTCCACCAGGTTCCACTCATTGCTTCGATTGATTTTTGGTTTCAGGTGTGTAGTGGTGAACCCACGTTTCATCAACAGTTATTAATTTACGCCAAAAATCAGCAGGATTATGCTTTATTATGTCCAAACACCGCTGTGAAGTGATCTGTCGAACACGTTTTTGTTCAACACTAAGTAAACGCGGCACCCATCTTGCCGATAGCTTTTTCATATGCAAATGTTCATGTAAAATGTTGAACACACGTTCATATGATATATTTACCATTTCAGCAATCTCACGTATTTTGACCCGGAGATCATTCATAACGATATCGAGGATTTTCTTCATATTTTCTTCAGTAACCACCTCTTTTGGCCTTCCTGTTGATGGTATTGGTGCAGTGCTTGTTCGGCCCCGGTTAAATTCAGCAATCCAATATTTTACCATATAATCTGACGGAGCAGATGCGTCGTAATGTTTATCAAGCTTTTCTTTTGCCTCTTGCGCCGTTTTGCCTTTCAAATAATAGTGTTTAATCACTACACGAAATTCACTTTTTTCCATTTTCCAAGAAACACAAAAGTTGCTTACTTCAAACGACTACAGCAAATAAACTAATCGACGAATTTGGCTAAAATTTTAACAGCTGGCGTTTGACAGATCGTAGTTTCTATGAAAGAAAAAGTTTTTGTGTTTGTGCTGTCATCTAGCGCTAGGTAGCTTCAATGTCAATCCACCCTCATATTGCGGGTAAGGTATGTCATATAAAATCTTCTGTCGAAATTTTATGATGGAAGAGTGATGAATGATTGTGTTATAAATGGAGTAGTTCCAGGCAATGATCACAAGAGTGCTGTTGATGTTGTTGTTGATATAGCTGCGAAATTGGGTGTCAATATTGTTGCTGGTCAGAGAGATGAGGGCTATTTTCTAAACAAAAATAGTAAAGCAAACAATATTACAAATAAAAAGGCAATTGATGTAAAATTTGCTAAAAAATATCTTATAAAGAAGTATTTATGACTGGGAAGTCTAAGCTTAAGGGCGATGAGACGCTTTAAAATGTTTTTGTTAATGATTTTTTATCTAGAGAGTCTATATAGAGCTTTTAAATTATGCAAAAACTCTTAGAGAGTTGGGCTTCAAATATGTTTATGCCAAAGGAAGTAAAATATTTAGTAGAAAGGATGATAAATCGCGAATAATTTCTATAAAATCCATGGATGATATTGATATAATTTTGTTAAGGTCTACAAACGGACATTTATCAACATCTAGAAGGGGACGGGCTAGTTTTGCAGCTTACAACTTATCTGATGTTGAAGATGATAATGGTCTTGATATATCAAATTAAAATTTAAAGAATATGTGCGATTTTACTATTATAAACTTCTAATTATTTTATTTTTTTATGATAAAGAATTTAATTTTGAACCTAATAACGAGATCATGAGTACTGTAACTGATAAATTTTTAAACATAATTTCTGTAAATGATAGAAGTGTTTCGTCATTGACAAAATTCAACAAATTAAGATCCCTTTTAAGTCAGGTTGTTAAACTTCCTGCTATAATTGCAGTCCAGGAGATTTGGATTAGCAGTGATAATGTTAATTTATATAATATTCCGCAGTAGTATCCTATTCAATGCTGCCGGGAATATGGGTATGGTGATACGTCCATACATATAGCTGAAAACTAGGAACATAAGGTTATAATTAATCGCAGTGACAGCTTTCTGAACTTAATTACTGCCGAGTTAACGAATGTCGTAATAAATAATAAGCTCGTCACATCGCTGTATAGATCACAAAATTGCACACATAAACAATTTTATGATAAATTGAATAGTTTGCTGCGCATTATTTCAAACGGCTCATGTCTGGTGTTGGGAGATATCAATGTGGATATGTTATCGGATGGAAATCACGGTAGTCTGCTGCGGAATCTTTTTTCTGAATTTATACAATCTTTCTATCATAATATGGTAACAAGGCCATTAAGTGGAACATCTATTAATTGAAAATCGGCTTACTGATGACAATATTATTAGTTGCGAACTCAAACTTTGCAGATCCCGCAATAAGAATGTTAAGAAAAAGTGGTACAAATTTGATTATAATAAATTCGGACATTTTCTTGACAGAAGATTAAATAGTCTTGATACTATCAATGATTCATCTCAACTGTGTACGCAATTGATTGATATATTTTCTTCAGGTGCATCTCAGTGCTTAAATAGTACCGAAATAACAACTAATATTCATACTGAAATAGCTCCATGAGTCACAGAAAACATGCTACTATTAACCAAAGTTAAGGAAAAGCTTTTAAAAGCTAAAATAAAAAACAGAAACGATATATTTTTAACTGAACGTCTAAAAATGATTAGTAAAATCATTAAAATATGTAACAGAAGGTTAATGAATGGTTTTTATGCAAGTAGTATTTCAAAATGTAATGGTGATTCTAAAAAAAATTTGAGATTTCTTAACAAGGTTCTGGGAAGGAATTCTTCGGTGATAAATGAAGTATTAACAATGGAATGAAATCCACTTACTACTAATATTGATAAAGCTACAGGTTTCAATAATTATTTATTTAATACCATTTAGTCTATACGTAACTGGATACCAAATTCTGCAAGGGATTGTATAAATAACTTAAGAACAGTGCGCCCATCGACAACAATGATGTACTTTAAGAAAGTACAACGGGAAGAAGTGCGTAAATAAAAGTGTGGGGTATGACAAAATAACTACAAGAATGCTACTGTGCAGAAAGGAGAAAGTATCTAAAATAATAACTAAATTGTTTAACGGTATGCTCGATAATGGTAAAGATACACAAAATTTTACCCATATCTAAAGGCACTGGTCTGAATAACTTTGATATGTTCAGACCAGTTTCGTTATTATCTGTTATTGACAAAGTTATAGAAAGAATTATTTATGAACAATTATCTGATTACCTTAATAAAAATGATATATTATTTAAATATCATTTTGGATTTTCAAAAGGTTCTAGAACAGAGGAAGCTGTTGTCAACGTAATTGAATACATGTGTGGTAGCTTTGATGCTGGTTTCAGTGGATCTGGAGTCTTTTTTGTCTTGTCAAAAGCTTTTGACTTAGTCGATCACAACATATTTGTAGAGAAATTAAGGACTATCGGCATATCAGATAACTCTATTCTTTTACTATGGGACTATTTAACGAACCGAAAACAATTTGTTCAAATTGGTGATGAGCAAAGTTTCATGTTACCTGTTAAATGCGGGGTGCCACATGGTAGTGTAGTTGGTCCTCTTCTATTCAAAATTTACATCGATGACATAAAAAATATTGGTTTTAACGGGAAATTTTATTGTTTGCAGTTATTGACAGTTTATATTGACGGAGTTCCGATAACTGAGTCTGAATCTGTCAAATACTTAGGACTGATTTTTTCCAATCATTTTCAATGGCATCAACATATTGATAAAATTAAATCAATATATCATCAGCAGTAGGTGTTTTATACAAACTCAAAAATAAATTTGATCATCGTATCAAAAAGTTGATTTATGATAGCTTGGTCCACAGTCATCTGTCTTAGCTTTCTATAGCGTACGGTTATAAAAACACTGTTAAATTAAAATCACTTCAGATATTACAGAATAAAGCGCTAAAATTAGTATTTAGTATGCCGTTGAGACACTGTACAATTGATCTTTTTGAAAATGTTGCTAAAAATGTTCTTCCAGTCAGGAGATTGTATAAAATGCAGTTGCTAAAATTTGTTTTTAAATCAATAAAAGGAATTGGTAATACGTCATTACAATTTCAAAGGAATATGAATTTAAAAAATATGAATTTAAACGATTCTTATTACAAAATTTAGAAACACTTCTTGCGTAAGATAGCTTCTTTTATTTTCTTATTTATATGATCAATTTAAAAAATAATTTGATATATACATATGTACATATATTAGAATGAAAACCTTTTATATTCAATAATAATGTAGTATGATTTTAAATAATTATTTGCCATTTGCCTCTTTAAGACCAATAATGGTGCTGAGGCTCTGAACATAATATGTAGAAATCAAGTTTGAAATAAATAATAAAATAAAAAAAAAATTTTAAAATAGCGATTTTACCACATTTATCAAAGGTATTTGAATAATTAACTTGCTTACAAATTAGCCGCTATTTACTTGTAAACTCCTTATTGAATGAAAGACAATCTGGATTTGGGCAAAATCATAGCTGTCTCAGTGCTTTGATTGACGTTACTGAGGAAATAAGGTGTCAAATCAATAATCGTCATACGATGTCGTTTTTACTATTAATCGATCAATCTAAACCACTGGACACAGTACATCACTCTATACTTTACCGCAAACTTAAACATATGTGCAAGTTTTCCTCAACTGCACTAAAATTACTATCATCGTATTTAAGTGATCGAAGCAAAAGTGTTTATCACGCATCTGCTATCTCTAGAAGCTCTTTAATGCCAAGAGGTGGTACCGCAAGGCTCAATACTGGCCCAATATTATACTCGATTTACACAAATGACCATCCCATGCATGTAAAGCATTGTCAAATACAAATGTATGCTGATGATGTGCAGTTATATATAAGCTGCAATGAAACGGATGCACCTAATTGTATAAGTTTAATTAATAAAAATTTGCAACAAATTTATTTATAGACATCTGCAAATGGGTTGAGCTTAAGTCCTAAAAAATGAAATGCTATGATTATTGGAGCTCCAAAGAGTTTTACTTCCTTCCTTCACCAATACAGATAAATGGGACGAACATAAATTTTGCACAAACTGCTAAAAATCTTGGGGTAGTGTTTAACAAAGATCTAAATTGGTCAGATCATGTTTGGACAAACTGCAGAAAAACTTTTGCTATGCTTCGCAGCCTATGGATGTCGCAATATTTTACACCAATTAATATTCGAATGCTGTTAGCCAAAACTTATTTATTACCAACCCTCATGTTTAGCTGTGAGCTGTTTGCTGGCTGTGATGTTGTAAGTAGACGTCGGCTAAATGTTACTTATAACATCATAGCAAGATATGTGTTTGGTATTAGGAGAAACAGAAGCATATCAAATTTTGCTAGACAAACCTATAATTTTACGTTTGATAACTTGTTAAAATGCCGTGCAATATTGTTGTTTCATAAAATTTTATATAGTCATCAACCACCCTATCGCTGTAGAAGAATAATATTTTCAAGGTCAAAAAGGGGCAACAGGATAAACAGCATAAAATATAGTAAGGCTATATCTGAGCAACAATTTTTTGTTAATTCAATTCGCCTTTGGCATCAACTTCCTCCTCAAATACAAACCATTGGCAATGCAAGTCATTTTAAATATGCGCTATTTAAGCACTCCTTTTAAATATTTATTCTACTACGACATTGACAAAATTACTGTTTTATTTGTTCTATCGTTATTCACTGTTTCTCTTAATTTAGTAGGAAGATTATGCTTTCTTATTTTTATACTATGTATATTTGTTTAAACTTATTTATTGTTTCACTGTTTCTTTTAAATTTTTATTTCTTTTATTTTTTAAATAGATTTCTTTAAGTTACTGTTTGTTATTTATACTTTTTTCAAATCCGTTTTAAATTTATTTATAATATATATATATATATATATATATATATATATATATATATATATATATATATATATATATATATAATATATGTATATGTATATATATATATATATATATATATATATATATATATACATGCCAAATCTCTAACCAGTACTATTGTTACGTTTTTACCTTTTTAAAAACGTGTATTTATTATTTCATAGATTGTAGTTAAAATAAATCTTGTCTTTAGTTTTCAATTAAGATCCTTTGTTCAATACAATTATGTGCACCACTGCTTGTAACCTTTTTACAAGCAATAACAATCTTCTATTCTTAATTACTCTGTCTGCTTACAAGTTTGTAAACAACAACAATTACTCGACAGATCTTTCTACCTAAAGATCTTCCAGTCCGATCGCAGTTTAACTTAGGTTCGATCACAACTTAAATTCTCTTCGGCCAGAGATTAACCACTCTAAACTCTCTTTACGCTGACTTCAAACCAACAAGACTCGTTCGCTGAGTTAACTTTACTTAAACTGATTGTTGTTCGCATCGATGTGCTTTTTATATGGCTGAGTAAATAATACATCGAAAGCTCTCGAGCCTCTCGATATTTCAGGTAGATTCCATTTCTTTCTTTTAATTTACTTTCAGTTCTTTTATAGCCTTGCGTATATAAACATCTACCTCTTTCAGCTCTTAGTATTTGTTGTTGCTTGTTTATTGTCCGTTAATTTTTTTCTTTGCTGTTAGTTTTTGTTGCTGCTGTGTTATTTTTATTTACTTTATCTCTGCTAATATTTTTTGTTGTCGATTCTGGCTATTTATAAACAACATGTATAGCTGATCTTGCAGCTGTTGTTTATTTAGCGAAGTTATAAACGCAGAGATGCCCAATCTTATTTTCGTAACACTGTAATATAAGACCTGTCTTGTCGTATTGCATTTACGAATATATAAATAAATAAAATAAATTTCCAAAAATTTTCATGCATATACTTACATGGAAGATCAAAAGCAAAAAATTTTCTACAAAAATATGGGGCAATAAAATTGTGGGAAATTAGACAGTAAATAATAAGCCAATCACAGTTTTCACGTTTTCATTAGCATTTTAACTTTTGATACAAGTTTTAATAAGAGAACTGTGAAGAAATTTTAAAGAAAATAATTGCAGAAGTATATAATGTACTAAGAGAAACTGGAGAACCGAAAGATTTTTAAATTTGTAAAGAAGCAAACATCAAATTTAATTAAGAATAAGTACGTTCATTCACAGCCTCACCAATTCAAATAAATACAAAAGATTTTATTGTTCGCATAGATTTGCTAGGAGTATCATACGGTCATAATGGCTACTGAATCAGCATCGTTCCCATCGTACCCGGTTTTATCGATTCTTCAGTTTGTCAGATCTGTAAAAAGTCAATGTGTGATGGTCAAGAGGGTATACTTATTAATGAATGTAGGTCAAGCGTTTCATAGGTTTTGCATAGAAAGACATTTAGTTTCATCTTCGGAGTGCCAAGTTTGTAAGTTAACGTGTTAGGGATCTCATTGAAGAAAACTTATTATACATCCAAAGGGTAAGTTAGCAAAAACTTCAGGTTCAAAGAATAGTGGAGCGACAGCAAAATACTATCAAACCCGAAGCGCTAGTAGAGCTACCGACCAAAACCCCTCAGATATGCCCGTGAGCTTGGGGTGAACCAGCCAGTACTTCTGCAGAAAATATTTTAAATACTGCAAGAGAAGCTGTCATTCAACCAAATGTTATATCTGTCAATAATAATGTGGATTACGAAGAAATAAATCGAATGATTGACCGTAGCGTAAATCGTCTGTTGTTTATCCTGAATCTAACATCCAATGATAATAATCGCAATCTTGGAGCAGCTGTTGAACAATCAAGAACTACAGCACTTAACAATTCAAATGGCAACGTATTTGATCAATTGAACCATAGCACAGCGAATTCTATATTATATGCAAATTCTTTTTCTAATTTATCATGAAATACCCTGAACGCCTATGAAATTTCTTTAATCATTCAATATTTGAATGTTAAATTCCTCGGTACTTCTAATGGGTTAACGATTAAAGAATTTTTGTATCGCATTAAAACTTTAACTAGGGTCTTGAGAGTGATTTTTATATTATTTGTTGCAATTTACCTTACTTGTTGGCCGGAAAAGCTAGAGAGTGATATTGATGCGTTTTGTGAAGCCATGCGTTGTCAGTACAGGGAATTCAAAGCAGAAAACGGGAGAAACTTTCGATGCATTTTTTGAAGCTATTTCCACTATGATAGACAAACTTTCGACACCTTTGTCCGAATTCGAGTTAGTAGCAACTTTAGCAAGGAATTTACGTTCGGAGATAAGACAAGACCTTACATACGTCCCAGTTCATTCAATTCCTCATCTAAGAAAATTGGTGCAAATGCGCGAAAACTTTTGGACTGAAGAACATATTCGCAAAAATATGATGGCACGAGAACAGAACCCTAACTTTCCTCGTCGCATTGCAGAACTATCTGCTGATGCTTTTATGGATAATGCTACTTATTCTGAGGAGGTCGCAACCGGTTTGACTGTCAGTGCAGTGTAAACTACAGAATTTAATTGAAAATGTTGGGACTTTGAAGAAGTTGGTCATCATTGGCTGGATTTTTTAAAGGATAGGACAGTTTTTTGTTACGGCTCTAGTGAAAAGCAGGTCTATATACATAACTGCTTAAAATGTTCTTTAAGAAGACCTTCAACGTTAAAAAAATTAAAGACAGTCTTTTCAAAGGAGAACACCCACCAACACGATAATGGCCTCAACAAACCTACCGAAAATGACGATAACCCTGGCTCAGGTGATATGTTAAAGAAATGGCGATTTTAAAACGTAATGATAATTTTCGTAACAATACTTGCAACGAAAAGACATCTGCACAACAATCTTTTGTGTCTACATCTAAAATTATTTATCATCGTTTACTTTATCACAAGCGAAGGCAGCCATGTCATGAGAAAAGAAAACAAATCTTTAATATAACAAAGCTTGGGTCCGTTAAGGCTAGAAGAACAAAACGCTCCACTTTGAGATTGCGAATGTTTTATAAACGTGGAAAATTATGTGCTAAATATTTGATTTTCACCATTGTGTCAGACCAAAAAGATATGAGATTGTATGCAAAGGTATCTTTTCCAGAGTTTTCTGAATATGGTTTGTTAGATACAGGTGCGAAAGATTTTAAGAAATATGCAGGTTTTAATAAATGCAAATCGTATGTGAATAACGCGGGTGGTACGCTTAAATCAGTTTTAGGATGGTTAGAAACCGAAATTTTATTTAAAAACTTTTAAAGAAGGCTTAAGTTGTTTATAATTCCGAGTATTTTACAACGCATGATATTAGGATTAGATTTTTGGAAGACTTTTGAACTTTGTTCTGAGATAATGCGATCTCCTAACATAATTGCTCTTAATAGCGCTAATAGTCTCTCTGATTTGAACACTTTAGAGGAAGCTTTTTCATATTTTATGAAATCCTCTTCCTATGTTGAGGATAATTTATACCCACTTACCGATGACCAGAGGAAACAATTAGATTCTATAATAAGTATGTTTCCAAGTTTTGATAAACAGGGTTTAAGTAGAACAAATTGAATACAACACTAGATTGATGTTGGCAATGATTCTCCAGTAAAACAGAGATTTTATCCTGTGCCTCCAGCTGTAGAAAAGCTTATGTTTTGCGAAATAGATAGAATGTTGGCGTTAGGAGTTATTGAACCATCTAATTCTCAGTGGAGCTCACCTGTGAGACACAGTTTTTATCCTGTGCTACCGGCTGTAGGAAAGCTTATGTTTTACGAAATAGGCAGAATGTTAGCGTTAGGAGTTATTGAACCATCTAATTCTCAGTGGAGCTCACCAGTGAGATTAGTGATAAAACCTAGTAAAGTAAGATTACGTTTGGATGCAAGAAGGCTAAATCAAGTAATGAAAAAAGATTCTTATCTTTTACCAAATGTTGGTCGTACTTTTACAAGGCTTCCAAAGGCTAATCTAATCTCAAAACTAGACTAAAAAGATGCTTACTGGCAAATCGGATTGGATGAAGCTTCTAAACCTTTGACAGCTTTTACAGTACCTTTATACCAATTCGTTGTGATGCCTTTTGGATTATGTAACGCACCACAATGTGGATGAACTGATACCTCCGGATGTTAGGAACTGCGTGTTTAGGTATTTAGATGATTTATTGACTGTTTCCGAAGATTTTAAAACCCATATAGAAGTGTTAGTGCGAATAGTATCACAGTTTAGAAGAGCAAAGTTAATCCTAAGCGTAGCAAAAAGTAAGTTTTGTGTAACAAAAGTTTTATTTAGGTTATGTTATAGGAGAGGGAGGTATAACAACAGACTCCGAGAAGATAAACGCGATAGGCTCTTGGCCTGTTCCTACAAATTTAAAATAAGTGACAGGATTCCTTGACTTAGTGGGATGGTATCGTAGGTTAATTACGGATTTTTCCTCAGAAGTGTGCCCTATCATGAATGTACTATCGACCAAAAAGAAATTTACATGGACAGCTGAAGCAAAAGTGGCCTTCGAAAAAATCAAGAAATTGTTAACGTCAACCCCTGTATTATCAAACCCGGACTTCTCTAAGAAATTTTTTCTACACTGCGACGCAACTGATTATGGTATTGGAGGCGTTTTAATACAATTATATGACCAAGGACAAGAAAAGCCTATAGCGTATATGAGCAAGGATTGAATGCTGCTCAAAGGAATTACTCAGTGACAGAGCGTGAATGCTTAGCAGTCTTGGAAGCCATTAAGAAGTTTAGGTGTTACTTAGATGTGAAAGAATTTTAAGTCGTAACGGACCACTCAAGCTTACTCTGACGTCTAGCGCGATGGGTTTTCAAATTATAAGATTATAAGTTTTCAATCAGTCATCGAAAAGGAAAGGACAATATAGTGCTTGATGCCTTATCCCGTACCCGAGAACACAGTAGATTCTCTAGAGATTGTAGAGCCCGGAATAGATCTAACTTCACCCTATTTTAAAAGGCCAGGATTATAAAGAATTAAAGGAAAAAGTGGCACAACATCAGAGTAAATATCCTGACGTTAAAGTTGAGGACAAATATGTTTATATACGAACCGAGCATTTCTCAGAAGAAGAAGAGCAAGAGATTTTGGCGGGTAAATTATGGATTCCTTTTAAGCTCCGTGAACCTACCATTGCATGATGCCCCAACTTCATCTCATGAACGCATGGTTAAAACCTTAAAATTGCTGAAAAAAAACTTTTATTGGCCCGGAATGATTAAGGATTTATGTACGCAATTGTGAGGTCTGCAAAACAACCAAAGCTACTAACCAGATTATGAAACCATCAATGAGTAATCAAGCCGTATCCATTAGACTTTTTCAAAGTTTATTTATTGATCCGCTACGACCTTATCCGAGGATAAGTTATAAACCACATATACACTGCATATTCTCCGCAATCCAATACGTCTGAGAGGGTTAATGGTTCGCCACTAGCTGGCATTAGAACTTATTTGAAAAATGACCACCGATTGTGGGATGAACAACTCAGTTCGGTTAGCTGTGCTCCTAGGAATTCCATACATCAGACCACCAATTTATCACCTTATCACGCGCTATTTGGTTTCGATGTGATAACCCATGCATCTTCGTATGGACTGCTTATACAACTTCAATTATTAGATGAACCATATGCAAAGATTAGGCATGGTGATCACCTTCATTTAATTCGCAACAATTTAAGAAAATAGAAAAGGAAGGTTACGAAAGGAAAATTTTGTAGTAAATCAGGAAGTTTTTAGACATAATTTTGCTCAGAGTTATACGAAAAAGAATTTTCATGCTAAACTTTGTCCTGTATTAGTTAAAGCTCGAATCCGTGAGAAAAAAGGAAACCTCTACTACGTTTCAGAAGATTTTCAAGGAAAGTTAGCTGGCACTTAGCACGGGAAAGATATTCGAACTTTAACTACTTCTTCCAACTATTTTTTCTCCGTGGAACTTTGAAAAAATATCTAGTTTTGTAATGTACGTTTTTGGGTCGAAGCACTTGCATTACGAGACAAGGGCAATTGGGATGAAGGAGTAATGGAGTCAGTAGAACACAATTACCTTCAAACTTATTCGAATATAGTCCTCAATTAAAATTGGTCAAGTTGTTTTCAAGTTATGATGAAATATATTGATATAACTACCATATTTTGGGTGAAAAATTTGCCACGCCCAGAAAAAAAAATTTTAGCCCGATGGAAAAAACTGAAGACGGATTTGAATTCAGCGCATCAAAATAATTATATTCCATATAGTTATATTTAAAGGAGTTTTTTGCTGTAGACCAGTGTTATTGTAATGTATTTTTTTGTTTGTTTATATTTTGGCGCTTTGGCACATGTATTCTTTAGTATAATAGTTTTCTCGTTTTTTAAAAAGGGTGGGCAAATTTGAGGTTAGGAAGTAAATTGGCTTAACAACATGTTTTTTTTTTTTTTGACAAATTCAGTTTTATTCATACCAACATAAAATAGAATAGAAATATGGGAAGTAAAAGTGGACCGGAAAATTTCTCATACAATAACTGAATTGTTTGGCAGGCTCTGTGGCTTGTGGCGCCGTCCTGCTGAAACTAAAGGTCACTGATGTAAACATTAGCCAATTGGTTATCATGGTTTGGTTGCGCAGATAATTCAGGGTGACGGCGTTACCTTACTCATTTTTGAAAAAATAAGGGCCGATGATGCCGCCTAAACATAATCCGCACAATACGGTCAGTTATTTTGGATGTAATGGTTTTTCGAGGACTGTTAATGGAGAGCCCCATATGCTACTATTTTGTTTGTTGTTTATTTTGTTTTGCCTAATTGACAATGGGCCTCATCAATAAAGATGATTTTGTGGAAAAAAGCATCGCTTTCGTTCAGCTATTCAAACAGCCAATTTTCACAATTAAAATTTTCCAATCTATATATATGAAAGAAGACTATAAAATGCGTTGTAATTGATGTTCTCTGAAATGCGCCAACCGATTTTATTATGTATTTCACCGAAATACAATATTCAATACCAAGGTTTTTATATATATGCGGTTTTTGTAGGTCCATTGGTTCTCGAGTTATTGGCGTTAGAGTGAGCCCCTTTCTATTGCATGAGTTTTACTTGAAAATGAGATTTGTTACAGCATTAAAATTATTTTTAAGAATGTGTATATAAAAAGCATACTATATGTAGAAAGCTTTCGTTTGGTGTGTGGCTTCAGTGTTGTTCAACTGGGAGGTGTCACACACTCATATAAAGTTTGTATTTACATGTCTATATATTTAAAATAAATACAAAATAAATATTGATTTTTGTATGTCTTTCAAACGGTAATAGTAGAAGGTTCTGAGTTTGGTGTAAGTAACTTAATAGTTAATACACATCATCCGTCGAAATATAGGCGGAATTCAATAATAATTAAATATTGATTTTTCTATATCTAGAGAACGATTAAAATGGATGGCTTTGAATTTGATTTAAATTACTTTTTAGATAGTACAAACCATAAGAAATGAGTGGGCGGAATCGGATAAGTGAGCTTAGTACCTCACAACAATAAGTGTATTTGTATATCTTGAGAATGGTTTTAGGTTAAGTTTTTAAATTTGGTTTACATAAAAATACAAACCATCACTAAAAAAAAATGGAATTTTGCATGTGTAGAGAACGGTAACAGTTAAAGCTTTCTTTATCTATCCACATCAGTCAAAAAGTAGGTACAACACAAAGGATCCCAGCAATGCGGGAGGTGATACTATAGTTTTTTACTAAATAAATGTCAAAGGTTGACAGCTCAATTCATGACATTTCATAATTTGACAGCCAATTTACTTCCTCACCTCAAATTTGCCCACCCTACATTTGTTTTATTTATTTATTTTATTTTATTTCATTACAAAAAATTTATATGCACGTTAAAGGAACAAAAGTAAGCTTTTTCAACTTTTTTAATTACATTTAATTAAGCACTAATTAAGCAATAAAAACAAACAAAAAAGAGATTTCTACCTATAACATAAAATTTTATAAAACAAACCAAAGAGAAAAACTACAAATTTGAGCTCACATTGAAAGTCGGACAGATTCTTATATCTACTTATAAAACACAAATTATTATTTTCTTGGAAATCCTTTTTGATTTTTCAAAGCCTACAGTTTCCTTGGGGCGGACTCAACTAATTCTCTTCACACATTAGGACTTACCTGACTCCATTTTTCATCAAATATGACTTTACTTGTTCTTAATTGGTACACGAACGATTTTGCAACCGACGTCCAAGCTTATCCCACAAATACTCAATAATATTTAGTTCGGGACTTTGCGGAAGCCTTTTCAAGAACTTTGGGAAGTTGTACAACAGACAATTTTTCGCTATCAATGATATATGCTTCACTGGCCTAACAAAATTTGAAATTACCATTAATACCTAATATGCGTGCACTTTCTTTAACATTATACTCAAAAATATATATATATATATATATATAAAAAATAATAAAATAAAATAAATATATAAAAAATATATATCCGCTTAAATTAAGTTTAATTTCAGGAATAACCCCACGTGGCGGTCCCATCGCTCCAATTTGAGTTTTTTTTTTTTTTTTTGTTAAGTTGGTACATCTGTTTTTGATATTCCCGCTAAAGCTTAGCGTCATAGCTTGACATTTGCAAAAGCTACGTAACCAAGAGTACATCTATCTCTATGTGTGTCGCCGATTTTTTACAATTTTAGAAACGGCTCCTGAAACGCGTTCTCCGTAATGGTTTTTTAACTCGATTGAACAAAAAGAAGTCACAGGGAGCCAAATTAGGTAAATTCGGTGGCTGTTGGATGGTATTTGTTCCATTTTTCGTCAAAAAATTTTGAATAATTATAGCACTATGCGTCAATTCTGGTCTCTTTCGGCTAATTGCTTCACGCAAACGTCTCATAACGCCCAAATAATACTCTTTGTTTACTGTCTAGCCTTCTGGCAAAAATTCACGATGCACTACACCGTTGTATTCCATGAAAACCGTGAGCATTGCCTTTTTTGGTCTCGGCCCATTTGGTGAACGCCACTCAGTTGCCTGATGTCTGAATTGCGTGTCGTACTTACAAAACCACGTCTCGTCTCCAGTAATGATCATTTTGATGAATGTGGGATCGGATTCAGCCTTGCAAATTATGTCTTTTGCGACCTCAACACGGTCAAAATTGTAAAAAATCGCCAACATACATAGAGATAGATGTACTCTTGGCTACGTAACTATTGCATATGTCAAGCTATGATGCTATGAATAAGCAGGAATATATAATACCAACTTAACAAAAAAAAAAAAAAAACTCAAATCGGAACGGCTGGACCGCCATGCAGAGTTTATTCCTAAAATTTTTTGATCAAGGTAGTAATTAAAGCAAAAGAAGGTTATATATAATATAAATAACGGATGTGTTTTAAAACCAGTCTTTTTTTATTTTTTAATATTATTTAAAAGTAATTGATTCTTTCCAAAAAGAAGCGCTATCTGCAAACATTACCTTTAGGGCAACTCACTATAACAACAAATTACAATAATAAAAATATACCGACAAAATTTGTAGACATGCTGCATATTTAATTTTAGTTACCACTAACAAATTAATAAATTGAAAAAATTAACACATTAAATGTGACAATAAAGTAGAAACACTAATAAGAACATTAACAGCTTGTTTCCATAAGACGTGGGTAAAAAGACGTGTGACAAACAAGTTGAGTGACTTGTCTATGCATATGTAAAACACATACAAAGCACTCAATTTTTGTTAGTGTTTGAAATATAAATAGACAAGTTACTAAACTTGTTTGTCGCACGTTTTTTACGCATGTCACGAACTTTTTGAGTATCCAAAACCCAGAAAAATAAAATTAAAGAAATTTATTTATTTTAAATGCGCGCGAAAAATTTCTTAAAACATATTTCAAATATATTAATAAATATTAACTTATTTAACAATTTTAAATAAATTTTTTATATGTTACATTGAGTTTGAGTACAACGTTTAAGTAGAATTCAAATTAAATTTATTGTTTTTAATTTTTTTTTTTTTGAGGTGTATGTATGTCATTACCTTATATTTTCATCCTTGATGGATATATAAAATAATTTATAACGAGTTTCGGTACTTAGATTGTTGTTGGGCCTTTTATTTTGTCCTTATTAAATCGGCTTATTATTATAAAATCTGAAGTCATAACAACATTCATATATACGTCATATATATGTACATCTTTATATCACCCTTTTTTAAGGTAATATATTTTAGATTCATAAATTTATTCCCATTATTTTATGAAACAAAAAGCAATTTGTTTTTTATTTCTTATATGGGAAAATTGTTCTATTTGGCTCTATACCAAACATTTAGTCCTTCAAACCGATTTTAACAGGAGAGATAAATTTAAAGCCCTTCATGAGGACTTTTTGATCTTTACGGACTATATTTCAATCCTTCACGAAAAGCCTTCAAAAGGATCTTTACAGATCAATTTTATTTTGTAGCCTTCATATATCTTTTATATTATTAACTACAGTCAGTGTTACCGTTTGTGCGACTAACGCCGCAATTTGCAACTTTTTTGCTGGGCAACTTTTTGTGTTACATTTTCAAAACCACTTAATTTTGCCACTTTCTTTAAATTTGTGCGGCTATTGCCACTTTTTTGTTAAGTTACCATTACTAGCACTTTCATCTTTGTTTTCATAACAATATTCACGATTCTTATTTCTAAAAACGACTTTTTTTCATGATTCTAGCAATAAGACTTTAAAATGGCTAGAATATTATTCAAGTGTTATTATAATTGCTAAATATCGCAAACTCAATCCAACAGCACTATTTTTTGTTGATAAGAAAAGGTTATTAAAAGAGAAGTAAATAAAACGAAAAGATGTCCATTAAATTAAAATAGAAGAGTAATGATATTTATGGTAATGTTTTATGCATTCTAACACTGCTAATAGCTCCCTTTGAGTCACGCAATAATTCCGCTAAGGTTTTGACAGTGTTCGGCTGCCATGTTCACTACTTGAGAAAGTACACCGCCAATACCATATCCGCTGGCATCACTGTCTAAAGCAAACTTTCCTCCTGATACTGCATACGCCAAAACTGATGATGAACATATTAGGTCCTTTAATGCCTGGAATGATTTGTGGCTCACCCCAACTGTACGGCATAGATTTCTTGGTAAGCTCATGCAGGTTTACTGCTGCACTCGAAAAATTAGGCACGAAGCGTCGGTAATAGGTGCAAAGTACCAAAAAGTTGCGCAATTCATGAAGATTTTGGGGACGAGGCCGGTCCTTTACTACTCGTATTTTATCTTCATCTGTATATATGCCATGTGGCGTAAAGAGCTGCCACAATATTTCACTTGCTTTTGGAATAATGCACATTTCTTAGCGTTCAGATTTTGGTCCAGCCGTTGTAGAACTTCGGCCAGGTTTCTAAGGTGTTCATCGAAAGTTCTACCCATTACGATTATGTCATCCAGATATACCAGGCAAGTCTTCCAATGTAGACCTTTGAATACCCGTTCCATAAGGCGACAAGCCACAGTTCGCACTGAAAGCAGTTATCTGCTTGTCTTTATCCGCAATCTCGACCTGCCATATCCACTTTGCAAGTCTAATGTAGAGAACCACCTTGTTCCAGCTAGGGTGTCTAGAGTGTCATAAACGGGTATCTGTCCTTTTTAGTGACATAGTTCAGCTTCCTGCAGTCTACGCAGAATCTTGTGCTGCCATCTTTTTTAAACTAAGACTACACGTGAGCTCCGCGGACTTGACGATGTCTCAATTACACCGTTTCTCTCTATTTCATTAACTAGCTCTTTTACCTCGTTGCACTTCGCTAGTAGAACACTTCTGGGTACCTGTTTTATCGGTCTCGCTTCGCCAGTGTTTAATACGAGTTTCACTATTGCAGTTTTTCTTTGGCTATTGTGTTCCGTGGCGAAGACACCGGCATGCTTCTTGAGCAGCTTTTTGGATTTGTTTCTTTCGGAAGCTGCTAATCCTCATATTCATTTCTCTACATGTTTACCAAATAGCTGTTGATGATTGGCTAACGTAATGGCAAGTTCCGGTAACTTTTCGCTATTTATTACTGCCTCTACTTAAGCCCATTGGCCTACCTCTTATCTTTTGTAGATGATCTTTTCCTAACTTAATAGATTGACCACTCTTACAAGGACCAATCCAAGTTTATTAGGTTTTGTGAGGGCTTTTGCTGATAATAAGTCCGTCTTAATTTGTGTTGGCTCCGCAAACCACAAACGGTGGTCCACTTAATCTCTCTTCATACGTGCACATATCAGAGATTCAGTGTCAGGTGGTAACTTCTGTCGACTACTAGCAACTAATTTTCGAGTGTGTGATTGATTCTCGTATCCAATATCAAAACGTATATCTACATTACGCCAACTCATCACTTGTAGTCCCAGGTTTAAATTTATGCCATGGGCTATCATTAATTCGTCACCAATAATAACCTCATCTACAATATCGGCGACAATAAACACATGGTTTACACTGATGTTAGCTATAGCCACCTTTACCTCTATTTTCCCGTAGACAATGGCAGACTCCCAGGTAGCTGTCCGTAGTCTGATATTGCTCAATGTTTCACAATTTCCATTCACTATATCAGGTCTGATAATATACCCGCTCGCTATGAGGTTGCTATTCCTCTGTTGCACAACTGACATGGAGATTGTGGGGCCCTCGTTTGTGTGAGGTAGCTCTTGCCCCTTAGCGCTAGCTCGGCTTAGTTTAATGAGGACACTTGTGTTAACGGCTGGTAATTCGTCAGCTTTTTATTTCTTAATGATGAGACGTATCTTAACCTTCGTGATCGCTCAGAAAATGCCCACTTCTTCCACATCTAAAACATTTAAACTTTGCCTTCTGATCGGTTTCGGCCAGGAGTTGTTTAACCACTTCTTTAAAATCATTGATTAGGCTTTCCTTTTCCTCAGCTACCTCCATACGCGAACTTCAGGCTTGGAAATTATGCGAGCGGTCTCCTGCGCCAGTGCAGAGGCCAAGGTATCCGCAAAGGTTAGCTTCTAGGCAGCACATACCGTAAACCTAACATCAGGGTCTTCAATGCCCTTGACAAACGCTTCTGCCTGAAAGCTATCACCCGGTGATTTTCTCCAGGATAGGTAAGCTGCACTAACTTTTCAACTTCCATAGCAAAAGCTTGAAGTGACTCAGCAGCTTTTTGCGTTCAGCACCTGAACTCCCTACGGTATAGGTCACACTTATGTTTATCGCCGAACTTATGCTGTAGTGCCGTAAGTAGGTCGTCGTAATTGCTTCTGCTGCTGGCTGACATAATTAATAAGGACTTCTACTGCCGCACCTTTAAGGACCAAACTTAATTCTAGAGCTTTATCTTCGTTGTCCAATCCATTTCTGCTGGCCACGGTATCGAATTAGAATTGGAATACTGCCAGAGGAGTGCTACCATCGAAGAAAGGAGATTTTATTCTGCCGGAAGTTTCCGATACAAGTTGCACTTGTTCCGGCCGTTGACCTTGGCCTTGAGTTGTTGACTTTCTCTTCAATTGCATTGATTTTCTCTTCTAAATTTGTCTCTCTTGCCTCGACGCCATCAATCTTATTACTAACAATCTCATGTATCTCTTGCAGCTTCTTGTTTGTCGCACTGAACGTTTCTTCATATTCATTTTCCGTTTTTGTTATAAATTTTTCCATCATAGCAGCAAGCAATGAAAAGGAATCCGAATTACTTGTGGTAGCGACGGCACGCATCCAGGCCGCTGAAAATTCTCATACAACCGTTTCTGTAAATTAGCCTTGGTAGCAGTTGCTGCCAACTCACACATAAGCTGGCTCACATAAGTTCTATGAACTTCATTTTTACTTTATTTTAAAATCTCACTTCTGACACCAATTGTTAGGTTTTTGCCTTTTAAAAACATGTATTTATGAGTTCGTAGATTGTATTTAAAATAAAATAAATCCCTTGTTTAGTTTTTCATTAAAATCCTTTATTTACACAGTTTTGTGCACCACTGCTTGTGTCCTTTTTACAAGCAATAACAATTTTTATTCTTAATTACTCTTTCTATTTACAACTTTGTTAACAACAATTACTCGACTGATCTTTCTACTTAAAAATTTTTCAACTCGATCGCAATTACAACTTAGGCTCGATAACAAATTCAATTCTTTTCAACCAGAGTTTAACCACTCTAAGCTCTCTTTGCGCTGACTTCAAGCCAATAGACTCTTTCGCTGAGTTAACTTTACTTAAATTGATTGCTGCCTGCATTGATGTGATTTTTATATGGCTGAGTAAACAATACTTCGAAAGTTCTCGAATCCCTCGATCTTTCAGGTAAAGGAACCCATCTTTCCTTTATTTTCTTTTTAGTTCTTATTAAGCCATGAGAATGTAAACATCTACTTTTTTTGTAGGTTCTTATTATTTGTTATTGTTCATTATTTATTTCGTTGTCTGTTAGCTTTGTTGTTGGAGTTTTATTTTTAATCGTAAATAAGCGCGCAGTTGTTTTTGTACCATTTGTTTACTTAGTTTACTGCGTGCACTTGGTGAACCATGATTGTTGTTAGTGTAGAGTTTATCTTTTTAACATCTAAATCAATTAGAGGGTGCACAATTCAATTTTTCAACAATACATAAGTAATTATTCAGTGTACCAAGTGTTATCATTCTGCAGAAAGAATTTATTTTTTAAGTTTTTTCAAAATTCATATATTCCTCACGTACTTTTTTTCAGAAGTTTATTTAATTATGAAGTACTATCTTTCTTATAGGTGCTATTGAGTACAACCCAGAATCTGTTTTTGAAATTTTCAAAATGTCTTCAATATCTTGAGTTACGAATAAAAAAACCGATTTTGTGTACCCTCATGCACTTATAAGCTTATAACTTTGCTAAATATTACCTGATTTTAAGCTTATCGGCGTATTTAGGAAAAATGGACATATACATTTAAATGAGATACACATGTACATATATTTCATTAAGGTAACTACTTTATATAGGAAACATATTATTTCTGAATTATTTAACGACGTACGTACAGATATTGTTATGTTTTAACCTTTTTAAGCTTTTTCAAACGTTTGAGTTCGTTTAAACTGCGTTAAAATAAAATAAACGCCGCTTTATTTTGTTGTTTTACAGTTTTTATTTATTCCACTATAACTTTTACACTGTTTGTATCAATACAACATTTAATATTCGTTTATACAACACTTCTATTTCCGCTTTAACACAACTTTATTTGGTGATAGACCAACGATAACTAACTAACGTGTAGTAAAGCAGCCCCTTTATATACCTAATTGCCTACAGTTTGAAGGTTCAGGAAATATCGACCATCTTCTATTTTCATATCCGTTAATTCAAATGTAACGTAAAGATGGTCGATGTGGCAGTGCTGCCAAATTGACAGGGTGACACAAAATATTCCAAAATCCCACAATACACTGTTGAATTTTTATTTTCTTAACAATATGAATAAAGACTTTGGTTTTAGATATACGATGGAAATTAACGGAGTTATTAAGCTTGTTAGAAAAGCAACTCATGTTTTTTGTATGATTTGTAAAAATAAAAGTCTTTTGGTCAAAAGAAGTTTTTTTTTTGTCGAAAAGTTTTTTCAAAGTAAAATATGGCGACACTGAGTCTGCTAAAAATATACAATCGCACAGAAAAGTATACATATTCACGAAAACTGGATTTTAATAATAACTATGAGGTTTTTACTTTCAAAAACTATATAATGTGAATCTGTACGAAAAATAAAACAAAAATATAGCAATTTTTGCATAACATATTCTTTAATTATAAAGAAAATTAATAAATTTAATTTTCAACACACATGAATCAATAAACAAGAGATTACCTTTTGCACAGGTCCGTTAGTTTTTCTCCCTCTCGGCGAGAGTGTGCGTGACGTAAGCATAGAACTTTTTGTTTTGTTTTTAAAGTAAGTGTATTTTACACTAAAATATTAAATAAAGTGATCAATAATTTGTATTAAATATAAAATGCAGTAAAAATAATAAAATTAAATATTAAATCGAGGTGTTCGGCCATAAAATGTATAAAAACAAAACTTTATACAATAATTTTCTTTTTTTTATTAAGGTGTTGCGTATACGCATCGTTAACTTGAACTGCGTCTCATGCTTAATCCGTTTAACTCTTTCTTATAAATTTAAACTGATATTTAAATTTTGTTTGAAAACCTAATTGACATGTTTCAGGCTTTTCTTATAAAATTATTTAAATTGTTAAGAGTATTTTAAACATTTAATTTTTCATACTTCTCAAGGATTTTCATAAATGTTAGTCGAATTGTTTAACCAAGAGTAAAGTCTGGAGGGGGTAACATAATGATGTGTAGTTGTATGGGGTAGGCAAATGCGTTAAGTTTTCAGGGCGTATCGACGCCAATACAGCACACGTCGATATTTTCCACCAATACTTCTAAGAAAGCTTAGAAATCCGGCGCAAAACTCTTTCGGACATCATCTTCCAAACTTGGACACTGAGTAACGTATTCGAAGTACTTGACTAGGAACACCAATTTCCGGATACAAACCTTATAGAACATGCATAGATTAATGTTAAACGTGCAATTCCAATTGCATTGTGGAGACTTCTGCAAAAACGTAGTGGAGTCCATGCCAAGACGTATCCAAGTTATAATTATAAAAATAATTATTATAATTATCAATCATATAAAATATAAACAATAAAAACATTACAGTATTTTTTACAATTTTCATTTAAATTTCATATAATACTGGCAATTTTATTCTATTATGACGTACATGCACAGTAGAAAATTATTTTGAAAACCAGTTGGCGTCATTTTTGTTTATTGTATCATGATACGTTCATACTCTGTATTATTTGATAACTAATATTCTCCGAAAAAGTTTTTGGTAAATGTTTTAATGATGGCTAAAGAGCTTTTAATTAAAAATACTAATTTAATTGTAGTTTCACTGGAATTATTGTGCCCTTCGTTAGCAAGAGCTGTTTGGGAACTTTGCATAATAACCACTCTTTTGTTATTGTCTTGAATTATGTTCGAGTAGTTCTTAAATGTCAACCCCAGACACAGAAAAGCAACGCCAACAATAACGAAGCTATTTATTTAAATAAATACATACATAGGTGAAAAAATGTGCAACTTTTTTAAAAACAATCCCCTTTTTGAGCCACCTTTTATTCTAAAATCCCCTTTTAGTGCAACTTAAAAAAAAACAACGGTAACGCTGTTAACAGGTTAGTAATTTGGTGTTTAAAGCAGGCATAAGCTTTTCATAGAACAATTGTTCACGTTCAATTCACATGTATTCTTACGCTCTTGCTTTTAGTCGTCAATGAAACAGCGACTAATGCACATGTGTGGCGGATGCATGTTGATGTTTAAAACATCAACTTTACTCCCTCTAAGAGAGTAATTTCCATGTTCTCACTAACACAACTTCATTTTTACTTTTTCGCATGCCTGATTTAGAGATGTAACAGAATTGAGGCTTGACGATTTTTTCCATACAAAATAACATAAAAAATCGTCGGCAAAAGCAGTCGTGAGATAGAATCTATTTTCTTTTGACAGTGTTTTTTCTTACTCTCTCAATTGCGCTGTATGTGGTGTTGCCGTACTTTCAATGAATTTTATCATTTAGTAAACAAAAAACATAAGTTTTTGGCTTGGCGCGAAACAAATAAAAACAAAAAGCAAAACAAACATACAAAAGAAAGGGCAATTTAAAGTATGTGAAGATGCGGCTGTCCATTTTGTTATGGCCCATCTTTTCTTTGACAGCATTTTTGCTTGAAGTTGCGGACGCAACACTTAAAGTCAGAGTTTTTATAATATCTACTTAAATAATAAAGTGTGTGGACAATTATGTTTGTTAAACATAAACAGACACATATAAATATATAAAAGTTAATAAAAAAAACAAAAAAATAGATACAGACAAGTGCGTTATTGTGATTGATCGCGGTCGATTAAACATATGTTTTGAGATTTTCGTGCCAGTTTAATACTAAATTAATCTAAGCTGCGTTTGTTTACGCAGGCGGAAGACCTTAATAATTTTTTATATAAAGGGTCCGCTATCTAATGTTTTTTTTTTCAACTAGTGCTTATTTCGTGAATGGTAACACTTAGCTCATGTCTGATTTGACAGATAATTAGTTTTACCCTTCCGCTGAACGAATATGGTTGTGTATACGTTTGAACAACGCTGGGAATCTGGGCCTGCGATCGACTTACAGAAGATGCCGATTTTGCCAAAAAAAAATCATTTTTTCATATGAAGCTAATTTTGATCTTGGCGGGTATGTAAACAAGCAAAATTGTCGCATTTGGGGCAGAGAAAACCCGCACGCATACATTGAAAGGCCGATACACCCAAGACGAGTCACTGTTTGGTGCGGATTTTGGTCCAGAGGCATAATTGGGCCATTTTTCTTCGAAAATGAACAAGGAGTGGAAGTTACAGTCAATGGTGATCGTTATCGGGCCATGTTGAACGAATTTTTGTTCTCAAATTTGAAGGGCAGGATATTAGCAACATTTGGTTTCAACAGGACGGCGCTACATGCCACACAGCCGAAGCTACACTCGATGTTTTGCGCCCTGTTTTTGAAGATCGCATTATCAGCCGCAGAGCTGATGTCGTTTGGCCACCTCGGAGCTACGATTTGACACCGTTGAACTATTATTAGTGGGGTGCCGTCAAAGATAAGTGTTACGCCAACAAGCCAGAGAAAATTGACGCTTTAAAGGACAATATTCGTGAAGCCATTGGTGAAATGCAACTGCACACAATCGATAATGTGCTTAAAAATTGGACCGATCCTGTAGGCTACTGCATGGCCAGCCGAGACAGCCATTTGAATGACATCATTTTCCATTATTAACCGGAAGTATTATACTTTCAAATAAAAAAAGAAATTTGAGAATATATTCAGTAGTTTTTGTTATAGCATTTTCAAAAATAAAAATTTACTTGGCGGACCCTTTAACTCACGTGTAGGTAAAGCAGCCTCTTCATATACCTAATTGCCTACAGATTGAAAGGTTCCGGAAATGTCTCATATCTTCTATATCCGTTAATTCAAATTTAACGTAAAGATAGTCGATTTGGCGGTGCTTCCAAATACGCGAATAAGTACGGAATTAACAGGGTGACACATAACTACCAAATATACAAAATTTAAGCTTTTTATTTTCATAACACTGCCTCCCACTTAAGTCTGTTCGTCCCGAATAGGCTCATTATCTTTCTTCTCGTAGCTCGCCAGTCGCTCTAGATGTACCACTTTTATTTTTGATCTTGGGCTATTGTTCTTCTGTATTCTGTATACTACATCGTTTAACCTTTTGACTACCTTATAAGGTCTATTCCAGTTAGTTTGAAACTTACGCTGTGGGTTGTAGAGTAGAACCAGTTGTCCCTCATGTAAGCCCTCCGTATTTGGTGCACAATCATATCTGGCTTTCATTTTATCGCTGACCATTTTAATTCGTGAGCGCAAAAATTCGTGAAGTTCATTTAGGCTTACTTGTTTTTCAGCATGTGTGGCATTCCTCTCTGTGGTAGGCTTAACACCAAACACTAAGTCACCAGGTAGTTTTACCTCAGTCCCAAAAATAACGAACATTTTTAGGAGGAGTTACGCTCGAAACAACAAAGTTGAAAAATAAGGACGACCCTAATGTACATACATACCACATACCATATTATAAATTTCTGTGTAAATTTTTTTCAATCAATCACGCATAAACGACTGAACCGATTTTATTGCAATTTGGAACACAGATAGATCTCGTTAACGTAATTTTTATAGACTATTATTTCCCGCCATAGCCGCCTAAAAGACGTAAACGCCATGATTATCGATTTTCGTTTTTTTTTATAAAAATCGATAGTATTCGATCATTCCCACCAGCACACAAAATTTTATAGCTGTAAAATGTACCTTTATGATTTTACAAAAAAAAAAAAAATATTATGTACTATACTAGAACAAAAAAATTTAAAAAAAACCTTCTGAAAAATTAGTTTTTTGTCGCTTAAGTCTTTCCGGCTAGGGCTCGATTTATTTAAAAATTGAATCTAAGAGAGCTTAAAATCGGAGGAAAAGTATCAGAATTAGATCACATGAGAAATAATTTTGTTTATTCAGCTTGTTAATGAGTCAATCACCACTTTCAAGTACTTATCAGGGGGGCACAAAATACGATTTACATTAAATTACATTTGCTTTTCCAGTTGACTGCCAAACCGTCTTAAACATGGCTGGTCGAGATTACGACCACTGGGATAATTATTGCACTAGATTTATTTTTAATTCTTATATGTTATTCTCTATTTTTTTAATTATTTGTGGAAAAAATATGCTAATATCAATTATTAATATTAAGTACAGTACTATTTTTAAACGTGAATATTAGTACTTAGCTACTACTATTAAATACATATGAAAACTATTCACATTTACTTTGTTGTCGGTTACAAATCAATTTCTTAACTTCATAAAAGGGAATTACCCGAACGTGTGAGCAAAAGACTTTGTGCTACACATTCGGTCTATTTTTGTTGAATTCTTGTTGAACGATTCATATCGATTAGTTGTGTTTTTATTAATTAAAATTAATTATTACAAAATGTCGAGAGTTAAATATATGAGTACAACATTTTTCGCCTAATGTTGTCGAAATTTCACATGAAGAGTTTCTTGATGATGAAGAAATTACAATCAATGAGGTAACTGACCAAAATCCATTGAATGAAGTTACAGGTAGCCAATTTTATGATACAATACATATAATTGATTTTTATAGTGTGAGAATTTTATGTGCATGCTCCTGTGCGTGAACCATTGAATTCCATAAAAAAAGATATTGTCTATAATTAGGTACATATGTTTGTATTTAAATCTTATATTTATAATCATTTATATCGCTTGAAGATGGGCATACACCATACCAGCTATTCAGTCTATTTTTTAACAATGATGTTACTCAACATTTGGTAAATGAGACCAACAGGTATGCTGGTATGAAGTTGATATGGCCACAATGCGTTGATTTTTTGGGATATTGCTATTTTCGGGTTATCACTCCTCTCTTAAAGTGCAGAACTTTTGGAGCAATGAACCGACCTAAGGAATCGATATTATAAAAAAATACAATTCCACGCAATAAGTTTCAAAAATTTATATCAAACTTTCATATTGCAAACAACGATGAAATAGATACAAATGATAAATTCGCTAAAGTAAGCCCTTATTTGATCTTCTGAACACCCGATTTATGCAGTTTTGTGTTTTTGAACCAAATCTTTTCAGTGACGAACAAATGAACCATATTTTGGTCGACATAACTGCAAGATGCTTATCAGTGGAAAACCTATCCGCTTTGAATACAAATATTGGTGTTTGTGTTAATTGAAAAGATATCTTTTCCAATTCAAACCATACGCTGGATCATCAGATGCATATGATAGACAGCTTGGCCTAGCTCCTAGTGTGGTTATGAGTCTAACGTCGGTTTGTGAAAATCTTAGACAACATACCATTCATGTCGACAGCTTTTTCACTGGTTAGCACTTACTTTACGGGCAAATAAATTGGTAGGCGCAGACCTAAAAACAAAATTAAGCCGCTATGATATGGATTACGCATTTGATCAAGCACATAATATTGCTTTGGTAAGATGGAGAGATAATGCAGAAGTCACTTTGGCTACAATGATCCGATTAAAAATGTTATACGATATGACCAAAAGCAAAAAAAAAAAAAAACAGATTGCTGTGCCCCAACCCAACCTGATTGGTAACTATAACAAACATATGGGCAGAGTTAACCTACATGATAATGCTGTAGCTCATTACCACATTGGAATTAGTGGCAAGAAGTGATGGTGGCCACTCTGGGTTACCTGCTAGCCAGTGTTAATGCATGGAAACTGCATTGCATGATTGCTGAACAGAGCATGAAGAAGCCTATGAGCCAAAATGATTTCAAAATCTCGTTGACAAAAACTCTGTTACTTTCCGTCGAATCAAACAACAGCGAAATATGTAGATTCATCGGATAAAGAACGTGGAAGTAGTGACGATTTTATAGATGCCCATCATCCCTGCCTAGAACAAGAGGTATGCTTATGTTTGTATATGGAAAGCGCTGCTATCGCCGATGCAAAATATGCATAAAGCATATTGCCTACATCTGCTCCAAATGCAATATAAATTTAAATTTGGGTAATTGCTTTGAGGCTTACTATAAAAATTAAAAAAATATATATATTTTATCCAATAAATATATGTAAGTAATAACTAGATTATTAGTTTTTTTTTTTTTAATATGTAGCTTTTATATTTGCTTATCTTAGGAAGTTAAAAAAAAATTAGTTGCTCTAATTATCCCAGCGGTCGAGACATCGACCAGCAGTTTTCACAGGTAATCGCAAGTAAAAAAATCCAAAATGTTATTTTTGGCCGACTTCTAACTAGCCATGAAAATTTCATTAAAATATTAAAACATTTTTTTAGCCTGGTACAAAATGGGTTAATTATTTATTAGATCTCGAATTCATTACAAATATAAAGTACTTAAAATTATCATACTTCGTTTTTAAATCAATGTAATATTTTTTTATTAACTCTTTTTAATTTATGGTTTTACTCACCATTTTCATAGGTGAAGACTGCTTGGCACACTGAACACGGCCACATTCTTAAAGTGCTTGTAAGCTGGGATGTTTCAGCGTGACATGCCAAGTGCTTGCGTAATGAACCTTCGTTTACATAATGTTTACCACAAACTGGACACGGATGATTTGCATTTCGACGTTTAGCTGAATATGGATCATTCGATAAAGATGCACCTGAAGATTGTAAACAGCTAATGCTGCCAGTATTACTTAAATTGTTAACAGCTGATCCGCATATAATATCAACAAAAGGGTCTACATTCAATAAACAGTAAAAAGGGATATATTTAAAGTTTTTATTTTGTTAACATTCATAAGCTATTCTTTATGTAATTACAATATAATTTTTGGCAATATATTTCATTTAATCTTTAACATCAAAGTGAACTAAAAATTTGTTATCAAATATTAAAACAAGAAAAAAACTCCAGCACAGGGCCAAGTATCATAAATTCATCTGATTTTACATCTATTTTACATTTGGCAAAAAAGAATGAAGTAAACTTGTGTTTGAAATAAAAAGGGCGTTAAGTTGTTTTTGTATTGTAACAGTGCTTATAATACAGTCAAAAAAAAAGTCTACATACACCCTTCGATTTATTGGTTTTAGAGAGTTTGTGAAGAAAATTAAAAAATGTTTATATTAATATTTAAGGCATAAATAAATAAGTTTATTTATAAAATAAAAAAGTAATTCATTTACATTAAAAAAAAAATATAAAAAATTCATATGAAGAAAGTCTACATACAGCATACAAAAACATACTTATTATTTAAAAAATTTATGCATAAAAAATTAAAATTGTACCTTTAATATTTGGTTGATCCACCTTGGTCATCAATAACCGCTTAAAGACGTCATGGCATTAATAAATAAATAAACATCTCTTTCAAATTTCGCTACTAATTCTCCAAAACTTCAAAATTGCAGGGTGTATGTAGACTTTTTCCTTGACTGTATGTATAATTAAAAGTGGAATAATTGTTTGTGTGCCTACATGAACTAGTGTGGGCGATAAAGAGTGAATATAAACGGATATAGGAAATTCGTTTACTCTTGTTTAATTTATTTGCAATATAAACAAACCAAAGGTTTGAAAGGGAAAACCGTAACATTGGTGTCAGAAGTGAGATTGCGTATGTAAAAAAGTAATAAACAAAAATAAAGTAATAGTAAATAGAAGTTAAATAATAATAAATAACAATAAAATAATAATAAATTACATAGACGAAAAATTAAATTCTAGGAACTTAAAGTAGATCGGCTAAAACGTGAGTTGACAAAATTGGAGCTGTCAACTACTGTTAACAAGACCAAAATACAAAAGTGTTTGTGAGAAGGATTTGAGCAGTGCAGCATTAACATTGATACTTATGCAGTATAGATAATAATTCATTGCTTGCTGCAGTGATGAAAAGAATGCAAGTACAGAGTAAAATGCGTTTGGATGAGGTACGAGGAACTTCTAGAAATGATAACCAAAAACTTTTGGCTGAGGTACGAGCAACTCGTAGAGCTGAAATACGAGATAATTCTATAGAGACAATCGAAGAAATTACAAGAAATATACTAGACCGTTTTTTAAATTATATTTACAAATGAAATTTAATGTGAAAAGAACAACAGACAAAAATGCTTCCAAGTCAGGCGACGATCAATTCTCACAAAGTACTACCAGGCTAAAATAACCGGAAATGCGGATACAGTACTCAGTTCATGAAGGAGATCTAAAATTAATAGAATCATTAAATAGAAACTACAGGCAGTATGCACTTAGTGTGTTTTGTCTGGCCTAAGAAAACATTTATCCGACATTCTTTTCTCATGCAAACCTGCTGATATGACAACGGCTTTAGCATTAGCTCAGGAAATGACGACAAATCAGAGCCGATATCGTTTCGCTAGGGCATTCAATGAAAATTCATTGAGGTCGAATCAACAAAATTATGTTGATTTGGTAACAAACCAGAATAATCCGAGACATGCTTTTCACAATCCGTCATTTGCAACAACTTCTACGCAATAGACGACAACAGCAAAAAACCCTTCGTATCAGATTTTCAGAAGAGTGGAGTAATTCGTAATAATCATCGCTGGCCGGCAACATTAGTTTCCCGGACACAGTCGCAAAATTTGAAACCAACCCCCAACTCCCACCACAATCATTTGATTCTGACGTAAGTATGAGGACAGTAGGTAATATTCAACATCACGGATAGGGAAATGCATTACGCTCTACTCGGGTATCTAACGGAACACATCTAGTTCATCAATTATCAGATAATGTTCCAATGTTCCATCTGGAGAACTACAGGAGCAAGCTTCTGGATATTTTAAGGAGGATCAGGTTAATTTTTTAGACATAGGTTCTTCCTGCCGTATGTGGAAAGGGAAATCGGAGGAAGGAAATTAAAGTTTTTGGTGGACACTGGTTCATCTAAGAATTATATTAAAGACTTAGAAATCTTACCTAATATAACCAAAATTAAAAGCCCTATTTCAGTAAAGTCGATACATGGAGAAGTTTTAGTGAATCGCAAAGCCACGGTGAAATTATTCAACTAGATCACAGATTTTTTTATAATTCAATGCCTCACTACTTTTGACGGAATTGTTGGTTACGATCATCTTAATGAAAAAAGGGCACACGCGGATACTAGAAATGGAATATTAAGGCATGAAGATGGTACAGAGAAGTTAAAATTTTTTTTATTGCAATGAGTCTAATGATATCTAAATTGATTAAAATAAGGTTCCGGACGAAATTCGTAACCAGTTCCTGATGTTAATTGAAAGTTATGGAGGAGTTTTCGCTTCTCCTGATGAATCTCACCCTACAATACCAATGTTATATCAACCATAAGAGCTGTAAATAACAAACCAATCTATTCGAGGTATTACTTTTATTTCATGGTAATGGTTGAATTTGTGAATCAGGAAATACATGATATGCTAGCCAACGGAATTATTAGGGCGTCTCGATCGCCGTATAACAACCCTGTCTGGGTAGGCGAAAAAAGGGTTTGGACGAAAACGGGAGGCCAAAAAAGCGCTTAGTTATTGATTTTCGAAAATTAAATTCAAAGACGGTTAGCGACAAATACCCAATACCCGATACCTCCATTATTTTAGCAAAGCTAAATACTTCACTAAGTTGCACTTGAAATCAGGTTTCCATCATATAAATTTGAGAGAACAAGATAGCGAAGAAACTGCTTTCGGCATTAAAAATGGGAAGTTCGAATTTTGCAGGCTTTCATTTGAATAAGCATATTTCAGCGCAATAGTGCTTTCCTTTCCCCTCAGTATTCTTTTCCAAACCTTTGGGTGCGAACCACTTGGAGGAGTTGCAGTTGGATTATTCAGTGGTGAAGGTATAACACTGGCTGCGGAATAATCAACCAGCAGTAACCCATTTCCTTGTCGTACGCATTCAGAGGGCGTTTGTTTGATTTTTGTTTACTCGTGGTTAATTTATATATTTATTTTTTCTTTTATTTGGTTCAATTTACGTAATGGCAGGACGCGGGCGAACTTTTTCTCCGTGTATGCGCACATTTGTCTCCATAGGCCGGATGTTTTCACCTTATGTGAGACCCAGGTTTCTGAAAATGCTGATCCACAGGATTTTCATATCGCTGGGTATCACCTTCTGTCCCTTTTTAATTTTCATAGGGGTCTTGCTATGTACATTCGCAATGAAGTTGTGTACCAATGCCAGCAACCTCTTGGCATGTATGATGCGGAATTTAACTGTCTATGGGTTAAGTTCAGAATCAGGGCACATCTTTTGCACTTCGGGTTTTTGTAAAGAAGCCCAATTGCGGGAAGAGAGGTTATCATATCTGGCTTCGACTCTCTTTCCGACTCAATATCGAGTATCCTTTCGAATTATCCGAACAGTGAAATTGTTGTTGCTGGTGATTTCAATGTTCATAATTCGTCTTGGTTACGCCATTCAGGCCGTACAACTTCAGAAGGCCAATACGTTGAGTTATTTGCCGCGCACAATCACCTTGCGCAATTAGTGAATGAACCTACACATATATCGTGTGTAGATGGGCACCAGACCAATACCCTCGACCTTTCCTCACTACACACCCTGAAAAGTATGTAGTTGAGGTTCTTGCACCTCTCGGAAATGCGGATCATTGCACAGTTTCTGCCTCATTCTCGTCCACCGCTCTTCGCGAGGTTCCACCAATGGCTACGGAACGCTCTATTTTTAACTACGAGGATGCTCGTTGGGCTAAGCTTTTTTGAGCATTTTAATTGGAAACTTTGTTTCCTTGACTCAAACGTCGATGACATGGCAGAAATGGTGGCTAGGGATGGATATTTTCATCCCATCCAAAAAGCTTTCGATTAAACCCAGAAACATTCAGGAATTGGCGCAATAACAAATGTGCCCACACTGATTTGCTTCGCAAACAGGCGAGATCTTCATGCGCCGCAGTACTTAGACGCGAAAAGGCTTTATACGAGCAGCGCCTATGCGCTAAAGTTCTTACTTTTCCGCGGGGAAGTAAAAACTTTTGGTCATTCGTTAAAAGGCTGAGGAACAACGCTAGTTCGGTTCCTGCTCTTATAAAGAAAGACCATTCACGAACCCGGTTGAAAAGGCATACCTTTTGGCTGAAATGTTTGCAAGTAATTCTTACTTGCCGGAGAGCGTTCAACCACTGCCCGAAATGGAAAGAGTATCAGTAAGTATGCGTAGTATATTCTTTCGAGCTCGTGCTGTTAAAAGGGGTCCTTGCAAATCTCAACGTTAACAAGTCTTCTGGGCCGGATGGCATACCAGCACTGGTCCTGAAGCAGTGCTCTTCGACGCTTGCGCGTCCATTAACTCACCTTTTCAGTGCGTCATATCGCGCCGGTATTTTTCGATCTTGCTGGAAGGTTGCTAATGTAACGCCAATACCCAAAAAGGGCGAGGCTAGTAACCCTGAGAACTACCGTCCAATAGCAGTTTGTTCCACACTCTCCAAGGTTATGGAGAGTATGATTAATCACCACCTTGTGGGACATCTGGAGTCCAACGATTTACTTAGCGATCGTCAGTACGGTTTCCGAAAAGGCCGTTCTACTGGTGACCTGCTGGCGTTGCTCTCGGAGAAGTGGAACAAGTCCATTCATGGTTTTGGCGAGAGTAAGGTTGTGGCTCTGAATATCTCAAAGGCGTTTGATAGAGTTTGGACCGAGGCTCTCATTTCGAAACTTAATGCTTTTGGTGTCGGTAGTCACTTCTCTTGATTTATATCGAGCTTTCTCAGAGATCGCGCTATAAGAGTGGTTATAGATGGAGTCTCCTCCGACGAGTTCAGGGTAAACTCAGGGGTACCGCAAGGCTCTGTTCTTTCTCCTACTCTTTTTCTAATATTTCTTAACGACTTTCTTCTTCTCACTTCTAATCCTATCTACTCTTTTGGGGATGACAGCAACATTTGTCACTCATATTCTTTTGATCGTAGACCGAGCCTTTTGGAGGTTGGGGTAAGAAGGATGAATATGAACGTAACCCTCACAATTGACCTGGTGAAGGACTCCGAGTGGGGTCGTGCGAACAGGGTCGATTTTAATGCACGTAAGACTCAATGTTGTTTTTTAACACACAGGCGTGGTGGTGTGCTGTCATCTGTGTCAATGGGTAATGTGGATATTGAGGAATCAGATGCTCTTGATGTTCTGGGCATGAGAATTCACTGTGACGTTCGTTGGAATGATCACATATTTCAAGTGTCGAAAGAAGCATTCAAGTGCCTTGGTTTTTTGAGACGGTGCAAGAAATACTTTACCCCATCTGATCTCCTTAATATTTACAAGACCTATATCCGTCCCAAAATGGAATACAACTCACATGTATGGGCCGGTGCTTCAAAGTCTATTTTGGAGCTTCTCGACCGCGTACACCGTCGCAATGTGGAGTGTGTTTCATTGTTCTATCGGTACTATAACGGAATGTGTTCTAACGAAATTAAGGAATTAATTCCCAAAAATCATATAACTTTACGTAGTACTCGTACTTCTCGTAGAGCGCATCCCTTTGTAGTTGATTGTCCAGTAAATCGCACAACGCATTATAGGAAGAATTCGTTCTTTGGTCGCACTGTTCGGTTGTGGAATAATCTTCCAGCGGAAATATTTCCTGCCACTTACGACATGAGTAAATTTAAATCTAACGTCCATAAACACTACTCCCTCTGTCCTCCTTCCAATAACATATTTTCCTTGCACCAGCACAATGCACTGTATGAGTAGGGGCCATCCCCTGGGTGCTGGTCTTATATAAAAAAATAAAAATAAAAAAAATATTGGCGCAAGACAATCAAGGAATATTAGGATAAGATAAAATAACAAAAATTCCTACCCCGGAAGAAGTTTCATTACTTTACCCTGATTTTGATAGACCTTTCGACCTCACTACAGACGCCTCTTCATACGCTATTGAAGCTATACTCTCCCAAGGAGGCTGTCCTATTACGATGATTTCTAGAACCTTGTCACCTGCAGAGGAAAGATACGCAGTGAAGGAACGAGAATTATTGGCCATTGTGTGGGCCTTAAATAATCTACGAAATTATCTCTAAGGTGCCAATGAACTTAACCTTTTCGCGGATCATCAACCGTTAATATTTGCAATTTCGGAAAAGAACTCTAACGCAAAATTGAAAAGATGGAGAGCAATATGCGCCGAAGTTTCATTATAAATCTGGTAAGGACAACGTGATTGCTCACTTCCTTTCCAGGCAATATTAATATTATATTAATATGATTTTTCATGTATCCTCAAATTCATCTTTGGACGCTCAAAATAGTGCGGAATTTTTTACCGAGATAATACTAACCGTTGAGAACCCGGCAAATTGTTTTCGGTACCAGATTATTCTTGTGCAAGGATTCCAACCTAAGGAGCGGACTATAACTATCTTTAAAACCCGAGTGAGGAATTCCATAACTTTTTCCAACATTAAGAACGTATTTGATAGTCTAACGCGTGTCGTTAATCCTAATGTCGTAAACGGAATCCACTGTGATTTGCACATTCTTACCTGTATTCAACACTTTGTAGTAAATTTATATCGGATATATTTAATGCTGATGATCAGATAGAAATTTTGAACAATGAACACAATAGAGCCTATCGTGAGCTAACCAAAAACGTCAAACAAGTATTACAAGATTACTACTTTCCCGACATTCGAAAGAGATTAAAGGAGCTTATACGGAACTGTAAGATTTGTCATCAAGCTAAGTACAATAGACATCCTAAAAGACAACAGTTATCGGAAACACACATTCATTCTTATCCAGGTGAAATTTTACATATAGACATTTACTCTACAGACGGTAATTTTTTTTTAACTTCTATCGATAAATTTTAAGAATTTGCCATAGTTAGCCCTATAGCCTCAGGATTTATAGTAGATGTTAAACCTGCTCTTCAGGGTATTTTGAATAATTACAATAACACGAAAACCATAGTCTGTGACAATGAAAAGTCATTGAACTCCAGGGCAATACAAACTTTAAGAAATTTGTATGGAGTAGAAATAGTGACCGTCCCTCCTTTACATAGTACATTAAATAGGCAGGTCGACAAATTTCACAGCACCCTTACAGAAATGCATTAAACTAGAATACTATAGATGATACCACGGATCTTATTCCTTCATTCGTTCATCAAAACATCTGGGATCCACATTCCAAATTGATAACAAAATTGTCCATAAGGATAATATCCATTAGTTTTAATAAAATTCCATTTAAGTGAACCTAGACTTTCGATATATCTAAGCCATTAAATTCAAGTGGATTTAAATGGGCATTGTATTTACCTATAACACTGGTCTACAAAAAACAAAAAATTTTCTCACCTTTAAATAAAATCACATGAAATTTAATTATCTTTATGCGCTGAATTCAAATCCGTTTTCAATTTTTTTCTATCGGGCTCAAATTTTTTTTATGGGCGTGGCAAATTTTTCGCCCATAATATGGTAGTTATGTCAATATATTTGATCATAACTTGAAATCGACTTGACTGATTCTGATTCAGGTACAACCAAAAGCTGAGGAACAAAATTTTCTATAAATCACCTGAACATCATTTTTTTATTTTTAACAGTTTCCGAGTTATTAACAACTTAGTTGCGAAAAAAAAAATTTTGTGCAAAATGAGAGAAATTTTTTTTTTCAAAAAGTCATAAAAAAATTTTAAGAATGAAAATTTTAGTTAAGCGCTTAAAATAAAGCTTAAAATGTTGAGAATAAAATAAGCTTTAAATCATATAAATCGGTTGGCTGTTGTTGACTTTATTCAGAATTAAATACAGGTACCTAACTTTGATCAAAAATTGCGAAAAAAGTTTTCTTGCAAAATTAGCGAATTTTTTTTTTGCCAGCTCAGTGCTTTTGGCACTGTTTTTAGTGCTTTTAAAAATGTTCGACGCTAAACATTTTTGATTTAGTACTTAGTGCTTTGTTTGTAATTTTGGTGTTTTTTCTCTTTTTTTGGTGGCAACAAATCTTTGTTTTAGATGGTAATTAAAACTTTTACAAAAATGTAACAATTTAATATTTTTGAAGGTGTAAATTTAAATATAACACTATACAAATTGTTTCTTGCATAAAAATGCAACCGTTTCAAAAAATAATTTGCGGCTCTGTAAAAACGTTAGACGTTAATTCCCTGTTGACTGCTCTGATGGAAAAAGTTCAAGTCCAAAGCGAAAAGCTTTTGGCGAAGGGACAAGAAAATTCTAGAGCTGATAACGAAAAGCTTTTGGCTAAGGTGCGTGAAAATTCTAGAGCTGATAACGAAAAGCTTTTGGCTGTGATGGAAGAAACTTTTAGAACTGAAAATCAGAGTTTTCTGGTCAAATTTTAAAGGAAATTTGAGGAAACTTGTAATTAGCCACGAGAAACTACTAAAGCGACAACAGAGAAGTTACTTGAAATGTATGAGATGATAAGCACAAGGGTAGATGCTGTGGAGACAAGAATGTAAAATTTTGAGCAAACTGTTGATGCAAAATTGAATGTAATCGAAGAAAAAATCAGTAGTCTTCAGTGCCACAAACCCGAGCCAGTACAAATCATACCAGAAGTTTCCAGCAGAATAAAGACACCCTGCTTTGATGGCAGTAAAACTTTGGCGGTATTTAAATTTCAATTCCACACTGTAGCCAGTAGAAACGGATGTGACGATGAAGACAAGGCTCTCGAACTAATTTTGGCGTTAAAAGGTGTTACAGCAGAGGTTCTAGGAATCACGCCAGCCAGCAGCAGAACCAACTACAACGACTTAATGGTGGTGCTACAGCGTAAATTTGGTGACGAGCACAAATTGGATTTGACCCATATGGAGTTAAGGTGCCGAAAGCAAAAGGCTAATGGGTTGCTGCAAGCATTTGCTACGGAAGTCGTGAGGTTGGTACAACTTAGTTATCCAGGGGAAACCCACACACTAGTAGAACAAATTATCTATATCTATATATAAAAGTTAAGGAACAATAAGTTGAACCCTAATAAAAAGAATGTTGTGACGAATCATGTTTCAACAATATTTCACAACATTAAAAGTGCTGACAGCATGTCTGGCAGTGATAAGGGGAACAGCAAGCAGAAGTTGGTGTGCAGGGTAATTTACAAATATTTAAATTTAATTAAGTTTAGAATTAAGTGCAGTCGATAATAAGTACGATAAAGAACAACACGTGTTGCGCAAGCAACATGGTTTTTTTTTTCAAAAAATAAAATAAACTTTCAAAAACTTAATTAGCGCACGAGCAGGGACCCTCGAAAAGGTCCCTATAAAAAAAGACTAAAAGTAAAATATAATCCGCGGTTCGTCAAGCCATAGTAATAAGAAAAAAATAATAATAATAACTGCATTTGTGTAATAATTTTTTATGTTATTAAGTATAAAAAAGTAAAAGAAAATATTTGTAAAAATGTAAGAAATTAAAAGAAAAAACATTTGTTATTAATCTAAATATTAAAAATAGAAAGAAAAATAAATTTAAAAAAAAAAAAATTATAAAAAAAAAGAATATTATTAATTAAATAATTTGAAGAGTTGTAAAAAATTTTTCGTGAAAATTTTAAAAAGTATAGTGAAATAAATAAAATTTTGTAAAAAAAGAGAAATTGTAAAGGATCAAAATATTATAAAAAATATCACCAAAATTTTAAATTGCGAATAAATTAATTATTTAATAAATCGCAAAATTTCAAAATTATAAAAAAGGTTATTGTGAAAATAGTCCTTGTTGTAAAAGAAAAAAATTATAAAAAGTCCCTTTTATTTTGAGACTGTCAGTGATTAAAGTTAAAAAGAAAAAAGAAGAAGAGTGTACGAATCAGGACTGCTCCCAATTGGAATTTGGAAAAGGTTAATAATAATAATCCTTTGGTGAGTAAAATTTGTGAACTGTTCAAAATCCAATTTTGCTCTAAAAATTAGTGAAGAGAACTGTTTCCCTACCCTATTCCTTTAAAATCTGTCGGACAAACATGCCGAATGACACAATTGAAGAAATAACGCAGAGGATGAATAGAGCTCTCTCTATGGGCGGAAGCGGAAGTCATGCTTCTGCCAGTGGCTTAGTAAATGGCGCAGAGGGATTTTCACAAGCGCAAAAGGACGAAATTAGGAGAATAGTTAGAGGTTTTCTGGATCAGAATTTTTTGGATGAGGAAAAAGATCATCCGGTGGGAATTGTGAAGTTGGAAGAATTAGACAAGATACCAGACATCGTAAAGTCAATTAGGGAGTTCTCTGGCAAACCGGGAGAATTCGGGACATGGAGCAAATCCGTTGATCGGGTTCTGGAATTATTCGAAAGCGTTAAAGGTACTAGCCGGTACTACGCAATTTTACACACCATTCGGACTAAAATAGTGAGCGAAGCCGATACTGCCCTTGATTCGTATAGGACTCCCTTAGATTGGGTGAAGATCCGCAAGTGCTTGATGATGCACTACTTGGATAAAAGGGATATTGGTACGTTAGAGTACCAAATGACAACGTTATGCCAGGGAAGTAAAGCTATCACGGAGTTTTATCAGACCGTGTATTAGCATTTATCGCTGATTCTGGACAAGGTGGAATGCCTTGAGCTGGACTCCTCAAGCTTGTGTCACCTTTCTTAAGAGGTCTGAAAGGCGACTTGCCGAGACTCCTGAGTGTTCAAGAACCGACCTCTCTTCCACAGGCACTCCATATGTGCCTTAAATTGGACAATATGTCCTACAGAATGAGTCACGCAAATGCACAGATGCCGAGGGTGAACACGCAAAGGTACCAAACCACACAATTGGGCACAAGGCCTAAATTTTATCCCGAACTTGCACACATGGGGGGATTCGAACGACCACCTCTACAACCACGAGTGATTCAGAGACCGGCGTTTGGATCATTTCATCATAATGATCCTAAGCCCCAACCGTACTTTAATTCTAGCCGAGATAATAACTTGAATATTAATATGACAGGCAGATTTTTTTCACCAGTGGGTTCACATAATTCTAGAGGTCCTGTACCAATTAAAGTTTATAGCTCGGTACAAACAAGGCAGGTAAATTATATTAATAGACCTTCCTTCAATCCAGCCTATAAAAAGCCACTGGGGTCCTTCCAAGGACCTGCAAGTAAAGTTCAACGAAAATTTCATGTGAAAACAGGAAGCAGCAGGGATCATAACGACGAAGTCTGACAATCACTCTCTTATGAGGTTTTGAGGAGCCCAATAATATCAATGAATGTTTATCGGATGGAAGTGACTACTTGCGGTCGATGAAGCGAGATGGCTTCAAGGATTTGCCTCAGGTGCGCAAGCTCGGAAATGAGGAATCCAGTGATGCTTTTGGAGATTACTCCACTGGGGACTTGAATAATGATTTGGATTTTTTTGGTTAAATAGTTCCTCCTTACCATATTTCACAGTAAGGTGGAGGAACGGAAAAGTACTTAAACTTTTAATGGATACCGGTAGTAATAAGAACTATATTATTCCTGATTTGGTTGAGAAACCTTTACCGAATAAAATAATTTTTTTTTGTGAACTCAATATCGGGTGATGTTAGAATTACCCATCATGTCCTTTTAAACCACTTTGGTTCCGCTAATTAACCAAGCAAATTTTTTCTCCTTCCAGGTTTGCGCACATTTGACGCAGTTTTAAGTTATGACAGCCTTACGGATAATCATGCTATAACTTATACCTCCGAGTGTTATCTCTCTGTCAAAAATAATAAAAAAAATACCTATTCTCTAACACATATTGCAAAACGTAAATAATTTAAACCTTAGAACAGGGCACCTATCGAATTATTAATCAGGCGCTCTGTTGGATCTAGTGAATAAACATAAAAATCTGTTTGCAGAGCCAGATGATAGATTCACCTACACCACAAAGGTTGTAGGAGAAATAAGAACAACCACTGATAATCCTACTTATATGAGGAATTCTCCTTAGCCATTAGCTTTAAAGGAAGTAGTTGATGAGGAAATCAGGAAGTTGTTAAACGATGGGATAATAAGACCATCCCGCTCTCCTTATAATTCACCTATTTGGGTGGTACCCAAGGATGCTTCAGGAAAAAAGAAATACAGAATGGTAGTAGACTTTAGGAAACTAAATGAAACCACAGTTCCCGATAAATATTCAACTCCTGAAATTAACGAGGTATTATGTCGATTGGGTGGAAACAAATATTTTTCGGTGATTGATCCTAAGAGTTGTTTCCACCAAATTCCCTTAAAGGAGGCATATATTGAAAAGATTGCGTTCTCCGTGAGTAATGAGAAGTGCGAATTTACACGCATTTCTTCGGCCTCAAAAACGCACCTTCCATATTTCAACGGGCTCTTGATGATTGATGATTCTCAGGAACTTCATTGGATGGATCTGTTATGTATATATTGATCTATTATTATTATTATATTATATTGATCTCACCTAAAACACCTTGATGGAATTTTCAGAACATTAAATGCTGCAAACATAAAGGTGCAGCTGGACAAGTGTGAATTCTTTAGGAATGAAGTAGAGTTCCTGGGATTCATAATTTCGGAAAAGGGCCTTAAGACTAATCCAAAAAAAGTCGAGGCTATAACCAAATTCCCATATCCTACCACATATGGCGAAGCCTCTTACCCAAATGTTGATGGGATTGAAGGGAAGAGTTTCCAGAACAGAGTCAAGCAAAATTAAAAAAACATTGGGTAGTGTTGAAAAGGAATCTATAGAAAAACTTAAAAATGCCCTTCAGTCAAAAGATGTCACGTTGTCTTATCCGGACTACGAAAAGGAGTTTCAGCTGAAAACTTACGCTTCAAATATTGCTATAGGTGCGGTCTTAAGCCAGGAGGATGGACCAATAACATTTATCTCCAGGACGTTGTCAAAAGAGGAAGAAAACTACGCTACGAATGAGAGGGAAATGCTGGCTATAATTTGGGCCTTGCAAAACTTCAAAAATTTTTTGTATTGTACCGCGAAAATTGTGATCTTTTCTGAACCTATTACGTACGCATTAAGTAACAAAAACAGTAACACTAAAATGAAGAGTTCGAAAGCCATCTTAGAAGAGATAAGGTATAAACCAAGGAAAATTAACATAATTGCAGACGCACTTTCTTGACCTGCTGTCACCCAAATAAACTCTCTGACTGGTACAGTCCATACTGATGAAAGCTTAGCAGACAATCTCATCTCTAGCGTCGAAGTTCCCATTAACGCGTTTTAAAATCAAATGTTTCTAAATTTAGGTGAAACATCTTTGTATCAATTTCAGATTGTTTTCCCTGGCTAGCACAGGCATACTATCGTTAAAAGTGATTATAATAATAAGAATTTAATCTCAATATTAAAAAGGTATCTAAGCTCTTCCGTAGTTGACTGTATTAAAACCTCGGAACCAATTATTGGAAAAATACAGGAGTTATATCCAGATCACTTTAGTAACTATAAAACACGTTTTTTCACAAATAGTAGTAAACGATGTTTTGTCGGAATCGGATCAGGAAAATATAATCATCGATACCCATAAACGAGCACACCGAAACGCACTCGAAAATAAAACACACATTTTGGAAAAACACTATTTTCCAGGTATGTTGGCTAAAATTAAAAAAAATAGTTAAATTATGTTCTATCTGTAAAAAGAACAAATATGATAGACATCCAAATGAACCAGTACTAAATAAAACACCTCTTCCTACTTATCCTGGACAATTGATTCACATAGACTTTTTTTCTACAGACAAAAAGTTGATTATGACGTGTTTGGATAAATTTTAAAAATTCGCAGAGACATAAGTACTTAATGGACGGTCAATTGAAGATGTGAGAGAGATTTTATTTTTTATTTTGGGGTCCCGAAAACAATAGTTATTGATAACGAGAAGTCATTGAATTCAACTTCTCTGTTGTTTATGATGAAAGATGAATTGGGGATAGAGGTGTTCACTTCACTCACCGAAGTACAGAAGTGAAGCAAACGGTCAAATTGAACGTTTTCATTCTACTCTCGCTAAGTTGTTGAGGTGCTTAAAGGATGAAGGTATAAGTAGAAGTTTTGAGGATCTTTTGGTAAGGGCGGTCAATGAATACAACCATTCGGTGTATTCGACAGTTGGTAGGAAGCCTAGAAATACCACCATAGTTAAAGCAAGTGGAAAAATTATTCATAAAAAACATATTAGGTACTAATTTCATTCTATAAATTTTGCTGGCATTGAGATTGTGTCTGGGAGACATTCAGATTATGGACTACTCAAATTCTAAAATGGTGGCCGTACATATTGGCCTAGTAAAGGTACAATCTTGAACATTTAAACTCGTACATGTGATTGACTTACAGAACTACGAAATTGCAGTACAGAACTTGGAAACTGCACCCTTGCGAAATACCGACTTAGACCATCCTATCCTTCCTTACCTGAAACATTCCATATCCCAAATAAGATCCTACATATCCCGACTTAAGCCTTAATTAAGAGCTAAACTTTCTCTAGATTTTCTTGGTATTGCATGGAAATGGCTATCTGGGATACCGGATCGTTATGATTTAAATTAACAATGTCTTATCCAATAGCAATAATCAAGTCATAATTAACCAACTTTCCATTGATAGATTGAACAGCCTTACAAATGTTACAAACAATATTTTAAAATTGTAATATTTTAAAGATTGTACAAAAATATTAATCAAACCTGTAAAATAAAAAATTCAATTAAAAAATTAAATTTTGAAAAAATCATTAAATGTAACAATAAAATATTTGGTTTAAACAATGAATGTAAAACATACAATAGCTTAAGTATTTGTGAATTGAAAGATATAGTTAATAAATGGTCCACCATCTAACGTTTTTTTTTTCAACTAGTGCTTATTTCGTGAATGGTAACACTTAGCTCATATCTGATTTGACAGATAATTAGTTTTATCCTTCCGCTGAACGAATATGGTTGTGTATACGCTTCGCTAAGTGGGCCTGCGATCGACTTACAAAGATGCCGATTTTGCCAAAAAAAATCATCTTTTCAGATGAAGCTCATTTTGATCTTGGCGGGTATCTAAACAAGCAAAATTGTCGTATTTGGGGCACAGAAAAACCGCACGCATACATTGAAAAGCCGATACACCCAAGACGAGTCACTGTTTGGTGCGGATTTTGGTCCAGAGGCATAATTGGCCCATTTTTCTTCGAAAATGAGCAAGGGGTGGCCGTTACAGTCAATGGCGATCGTTATCGGGCCATGTTGAACGAATTTTTGTTTACAAAAATTGAAGAGGAGGATATTAGCAACATTTGGTTTCAACAGGACGGCGCTACGTGCCACACAGCCGAAGCTACACTCGATGTTTTGCGCCCTGTTTTTGAAGATCGCATTATCTGCAGCAGAGCTGATATCGTTTGGCCACCTCGGAGCTGCGATTTGACACCGTTGGACTATTATTTGTGGGGTGCCGTCAAAGATAAGTGTTACGCCAACATGCCAGAGACAATTGACGCTTTTTTTTTTTGGCAAAATCGGCATCTTCTGTAAGTCGATCTCAGGCCCACAACCACATTCGTTAAGCGGAAGGATAAAACTAATTATCTGTCAAATCAGACATGAGCTAAGTGTTACCATTCACGAAATAAGCACTAGTTAAAAAAAAAACGTTAGATGGCAGACCCTATATTCAAATATAAAAAATTTCTTTTTTAAAGTGCAATGGAAACCACGAGAAAGGAAACTGTGGCTTGAAAGAATATGGGCATCCGGTTTCCTACAAAGGATGTATGGTCTACAAAGAATTACACTAAAAACTACAAGAGAAAAAGCAAATAAGGTCAATAAGTAGACAATACTCTACCAAAAATATTTCTCAGGTATATAATGGTGGTACATACGCTCAAATTACTGGTGGATATAACCCATCTTATAATCCGAATGGTATTCAAATAAACACTTTCATACAAGGAGTTAAAGCTCTGATGATAGACTTAACAAATCAATTCGCCAATTTGCAAAAACAATTACAAATTCAATCATCACGTATAGATAAATTTTTTTCTTTAATTGAAGCATAATGATAAGCATTATTAGCGGACACTTAAAAATAATTGATATTAATGTGAATTCTCTTATACAAATAAGTAGAAAAATAACACTACAAAAATTTTTAGAAATTCATAATCACGACATTGCTCTATTAAATGAAACAAAATTAAACAATAGGCACAAGATTGTATATAACGGATATAATATTGTAAGAAAAGATAGATCCAACTCTCAAAGAGCTGTAGGACCCGCAATTGTCATTAAGGAGTGTATAAAGTATGATAAGTATAGTAATAATACAATTAGTAAGCTAAAAATGTTAGAATCCGTTGTTGTTAAAATACTAATGAACAACAACAAGTTTCTCTTTATTATATCAGCTTGTCACCCCTCTGGTAACAATAATACATATTTTAAGACTGATCTACAAGACCTCTTTATATCAATCATTGCTGAAAATACCAATAATTTTTTCATTCTAGCTGCGGATCTAAATAGTAAACGTAGAGAATGGGGTAATAGGGAAAACAACACAAAAGGCAACATGCTTCCTGACTGGTTAGAAATAATGCAATAAATTTTAGATGCCAGTTATATGCATCATCTATGCCTTCATACCCCAGATCTAATTCCTACCTAGATATTTGTATTGCAGATAATAGAATTAATATAGAAAGAGAAAACAATACATTAAATTGTATCAAAACAATCGACTACGATAGCGATCACAATGCAGTTGAAATTGTAACTAGGATGCGTGACATGGAAAATGCATTTAATTTCTTTACTGCAGAACCTATTCTGAAATACGATTATAAATCTACAAATTGGAAAAAAATTATGCAAACATATTACACTTAATGTCAAACATTTACCTTCTGTTCCAAATAATCGCAAGCTTTCAATTTCGGAACTGGAATATCATATTGAGGAAATTCAATCTGTTATTAAAAAGATAATAAATAGTAGATGTACTGCCTAAATTTAAAAACAAACCACAAACAAGTTTAACTAGTCCATTATTAAATAAACTTTATTAAGAAAAAAGCTAAATTCTAACAGTTATAAAAAACATAATAGAATGGAAAAACTTATCCATTAGGAAACATTATTAACATTAAAAGCCACTTTGAAAGGAATACGTAAATTTATTAACGAGAATATCACGTTGATATTTAATAATATTGTACGCAAAAGATTAGGAAGTATAAACACTAAAAACTCAGCAGACATGTTTAATAAAATAAGGTATTTGAGAAAGAATAATATCATTGAAATAGAATTCTTAAATATGCCTGAACATTCTGAACATATTATCATTTATGCCGGATTGGACATACGCGAACTGGAAAGAGATGTAAGTCGAAATTATATAATACAAGGTGATAGTAATATGGCACATACTATAGAAGCTTACTTTGAATCAATTCACTCTCGAAAAGAGATTGATTATGATAACAGTAACCAAATAAATATATATTAATCGTAAATTCAATATGTCTTTAGATGCAAAAACATCATATGAAAATATCCAATCAACTTTCACATGTTTCTCTAAAGAAAAATAGCTATTGAATTAAAGAATGAGGAGACTGGTAATTTCTTTGTGACTAAATCTACAATTGAGTACATACTGAAAAATTTGAAAAACAAACACTCGGCTGGTGTTGATAATATACCAAATATAATTTTGAAAAAATTGCCTGAAAGGATAATTTTAGATTACTGCACAATTTTCAACAATATGATTAACAAATCGTACTTCCCAGAACGCTGGAAAATTGCACGGGTTGTAATACTTATATAAAAAGAATAAAATTCCTAATCACCCAAAAGATATGCGCCCAATTAGTCTACTACCAAATATTAGTAAGGTCCTTGAAATTGTGTTAACAACATCGTTCATAATTTGTGCTATGAGAAAAAACTAATAAATGATAGGCAATTTGGCTTCAAAATGTAGACACTCAACTATTAATGCAATTAACGTACTAATTTTCGACGTTAACTGAAACTGGAATAAGAGACACTGTACTGGTACTTGGCTTATCGATATGGAAAAAGCTTTTGACAACATTTGGATATCGGGCCTTGTATGTAAACTAATTGACTACGAATTTCCTCAAAATTTGGTAGCCTTATTACATAATACGCTAGATAATAAACAATTCACTATTTGTAGAAAAGGAGTTACAAGTAGAAAATTTAGATTATACAATGGTCTGCAACAAGGAACGGTGGTAGCACCAGCATTATTCAACATATATATTCTAGATTTGCTCAATAAAATGAAAATATTATATCTTTTACTGACGATATCGTAATTTATAATTGTGTTGATACAATTTCTAAAATTAATGCTAACCTACAAGAGTCATTCAACCGTGTTGAATCATATGCAAAAAACTGGCACATGAAAATTAAATCAGAGAAATGTGAGACCATTTATTCCGTCTACCTGTTAACAAATGGTTTAAAATTCAAACAATAAAATTCATTTTTAAAGGTGGCCAACACGGTAAAATATCTTGGAATTTATTTAGACAAATTCTTGTATTTAAATGATCATATAGATCAAATATTGGAAAAAATCAGAAAGGCTTTTTTTGCCAATAAATCCTTGTTTTATTCAAAATATTTGCAACCAAAATCAAAAGTAATCTTATACCAAACCATTATCAGACCATCAATTACATACGGTTGTCCAATATGGTTTAATATGTCACTATCTTACATAGAAAAATACGAGTAATGGAAAGGAAAATCCTAAGGGTATGCACTTCAACATACAGATCTCCCCAAAAAAACTTTATTAAATATATTTCAAATCCACAATTATGTAATAAAGCCGACGTAATCAGGATTGATAATTTTATTATTTATTTGATTGGAAATCATATCGTTCGATGCACTAAATGCATAGAGCTTAACTCAATTTTATCACCCTATTACTCTGATCCCATTTACATAGTATCTACAATCGAGTTAGGTTTTGTACCTCCTGAAGCTTTTCAGTACCTAGACAGCCAGAGGGTTATCCAAAATGAAGATGGTGTACTCGTTTTTTATCATCACTATCGAAGAGCAACCACAAAGGCAATTAATCTAAAAAGAGCTACTGACGAGGATCTAAGATTTAGTACGAGTATCCCAAACAAAGATAAGGACGCAATGGCTAAACTAGATACCAATAAATTTTGGTGGTTAGGTTAACTGACACCTGTTTCTTTTGCATTAATTTTCTTTTTTAAAACTTGACTTTTTTTATATTAGTTAAATAATGAGGCTAATCTATCTCGCCTTCATAGTAGTGAAGAACATTCAAAAAAAGCATCGATATTTTTTTCGATGCAATGGTACATTGTAGGTATTGTAGGTACAAAAAGTTTTATTACATTATAAGAATACCAGGATGTAGTTCGAAAAACTGAACTACTTTTAAATATAAAATAATGTATACGAGTACATACATATGTATGTGTATCCCACTATTTTTTGTCCAAATAAAGGTTCGCCTAATCTTTTACCAAATAGTCTCTCTGACGGAGCTGATGTTTCCAACATCGTTGTTTATTCAAAGGCGATTTTATATATGAACATTTCCACTGAAATGTAACGTGACGTCCGCTCAATTTTTGAATATATATTCAAATCCTTTGGTTCGATTATTCTAATTTTTTTACTTTAGTAATTGTTAGCACAACTAATTTTCAGTAAAAAATCAAAACAATATAGTTTTGGGGACTGCATTTTGCAGTCATTCCAAATTTCCAATATATTTTTTTAGTCCAGTGGATAGTCCATAGCGAAAAGATATATTCACTTCGACTTTTCAGAACTTTTCAGAATCAGATTCAATTTTATTAATTCAATACTATTTGTATAAACGATAACAAGAATACTCAGCAGTCGAGATAATCGACCACAACCTTGAAACCAATATTCATAATGATATTGGTTTTGATTCCGAGGACTTAGCTTGTTCAATAGATGCGATCTAAAATAATGAAATTTTATCAAGATCCTCAACAAACTTCCGGCAGCCTAATATGTCGAGAGACAAAATCTGACCTGTTCGAATAATATTATTACCATATGTGACAAATCCACTTGCACCGACACGGAAAATATTTCTAATAGCAAAACAAACAACAACAAACAAACTAAACACCAAAACTACCATACCGGAGAAAAAGGGAAACTTATCAAAAACGAAATAAATTATTTAATCTTTTCTCTGTAACGTATAGTAATCATAAATTAACAAGGAAGACTAAACGATGATCTGTCGAAAAATTCTTATTTCTACAATTGCATTGAATCAGAAAGGCTTGAGTTATTACGCCAAGGTAGAATTTTTAGATTTTGAGGAACTTTGTCTCCTTGACATTGGAGCCAATGTTAGTTGTATTGGTTCAGACCTTGCGCTGTTTGATTTTTCGAGTTTTAATAACTATAATAGATGAAGTCATTACGATGCCAGTCCCAAACAGTTTGTGGTTGGCTTGATTTCGAAATAAATTTTAAGGAAAAAAGTAAACTTTAAAGAATTTTTCTCATACCATTTTTGTCATATTTCGCAAAGATTAATATTAGGCATTGACTTTGTGAAAAACTTTAAACTATTTCTTGATATCATTGGTACAATAGATATTCTTACTTTCCAAGAATTTTCAAATTTATCTTCACCCAATTTTTCTACTTTTTAAATTGAATCTAAGACCCATTCTAATTCTCTAAACTTACTAGAAACCTCTTTTGATTAAAAATAATTCACAGCTACGAAGAAGGATGCTTACACTCCGCCAAATATTGAGGGGATATCCGCAAGGCTACCAAAGGCAAATCTGATAATGAAACTGAATCTGAAGGATGTCTATTAGCAGGTTGTGTTAGATGATAAGTCCAAAAGTTTAACGGATTTTATAGCCCTCTCTATCAGTTCATTGTTCTGCCTTCTGAACTGTGTAATTCCCCGCAGACGATGTGTCGATTGATGGATGAGATCATTTCACTTGATATTAAGCATTTTATCTTTGTGTATCTGGATGATCTATCTTATCGTGTCAGAGAATTTTCCCACTCACCTGGAGATGCTAGTACGAATAACTTGTGAGTTTAGGAAGGCAAATATTACGTTGAATATATCTTAAGCTAAGTTTTGTGCTACTCACGTTAAATATTTGGGTTACGTAATAGGAAACGATGGTATAACGACTGATCCCGATAAGGTTACAGCGATAACCGCATGGCCTGTGCCAAAGACTTTAAAATAGGTTCGAGGCTTTCTCGAATTGGCGGTGTGGTATCGTTTTATAGACAATTCTTTAACAGTGGTATACCCGATTACAGAAGTGTTATCGAATGTTTGGCAGCAATAGAAGCCATTAAACGCTCTAGGTGTTATCTGGAGTTGCAGGAATTTTAGGTCATAACAGAACACTCGAGTCAGATATGGTTAATGCGACAACTAGATTTATTTGGCAGATTGGCAAGATAAATTTACCGTATGCCATGGAAAAGTTAAAGATTATGTAGTCCCAGATACCCTGTCGAGAATTCCTATGGCTGAAATATCTGCCATAGAAATTACTGAGTCTGAAATAGACCGTGATTCACATTATTTTGACGACTTTAATTACCAGGAATTAAAACAAAATGTAGTGGATAAATATGTTTATTATACATAAAAGAGATGACTGCAATGGAAAAGAAAAGGACAAACAATTATATTGGAAGCTGTGGGTTCCATTACGGCTACGTAGAGAAACCATATGTCGAGCTCATAATTCTTCTGTCACTGCACATGTCGTAATGACGCAGACCCTAGTACTACTAATACTAGTTCATCGGAAAAAGCAAATTACATTTTATTTATTGGCTTGTTAGCATACTTTTTTATCAAAAATTAATATTTCCGTTGAGTTTCTAAGTTATGACCACAGCAGATTTAATTTCGTTCCGCGTACTAATAATCGTATATAAATGATGACTATAATAATAATCGTTTTTAAGTTTTAATTTGGAAAATTTGATGTTTGGAATTATTCCTACTTTATTTTTAAAAATGTTCTTGCTTAAATTTACTTACATGTGTTCTATTTTAACATTAGTTTGTGTGTCAACACTTAACTATTTATTGCCCAAGAGCCTTTATCATAAAAAACTATTACTTATTTTATAGCATCTTTGCTTTTAGCATAATTTAAGCTCCAAAAAAAGTCATATTCTTGCCAAGTCGGGAAGAATATGAAATAGTCCTGGTACTCAGAATTATCGAGGGCCAATAGATCTTGAATTTATATAACTTTTTTAGAAACAAAATGTGTTTTTATTAATATTTGTAAATGTAGTGTTTGTATATGTATTAATATTAAAGTCCACACTTTTTCAATTTCAAACAATATATAAATTTAAGCGCAAGCTTGCTAACCACTAGAACTGTTGAAGTATAACTGATCCTTTAAGCAACAAGCAAAACAAAGCAAAATGTTTTTATTGTTATTGGAAGAAAATATGGTACTTTATAGAACTGATGATCATACATCACAAAAATATACCTGTATAATAAGTAATGCATAAAAACAAGTAATGGTACTTATGAGTACCGTCGGGCAATAAAGGGTTAATTCTCATTAACCTATATTAACAGCAATGTGATCCCCACATTTGAGTCAGCCTAAACATAAGTGTGCTGGCGCAACAACAACAACAAAATAGGCTGGCGAAATATTTAGCGCATGCCATGCAATGTGCCGTCAATGCGGTGGTAAACAACATTGATATATGATATCATTATTTTCACATATTGTACTGCATATTGTGTGGGTACTTAAGGGTCCGCCAAATAAATTTTTTTTGTTTTGAAAACGTTATAAAAAAAACTACTGAATATTTTCTCAAATTTCTTTTTTTATTTGAAAGTACAATCCTTCCGGTTAATAATGGAAAATAATTTCATTCAAATGGCTGCCTCTGCTAGCCATGCAGTAGCCTACACCATCGGTCCAATTTTTAAGCACATTATCGATTGGGTGCAGCTGTATTCCACCAATGGCTTCACGAATATTGTCCTTTAAAGCGTCAATTGTCTCTGGCTTGTTGGCGTAACACTTATCTTTCTCTTCAAAAACAGGGCGCAAAACATCGAGTGTAGCTTCGGCTGTGTGGCACGTAGCGCCGTCCTGTTGAAACCAAATGTTGCTAATATCCTCCTCTTCAATTTTTGTAAACAAAAATTCGTTCAACATGGCCCGATAACGATCACCATTGACCAAAATCCGCACCAAACACTGACTCGTCTTCGGTGTATCGGTTTTTCAATGTATGCGTGCGGGTTTTCTGTGCCCCAAATGCGACAATTTTGCTTGTTTACATACCCGCCAAGATCGAAATGAGATTCATTTGAAAAGATGATTTTTTTTTGGAAAAATCGGCATCTTCTCTAAGTCGATCGCAGGCCCAGATTCCCAGCGTTGTTCAAGCGTATACACAACCATATTCGTTCAGCGGATGGATAAGACTAATTATCTGTCAAATCAGACATGAGCTAAGTGTTACCATTCACGAAATAAGCACTAGTTGAAAAAAAACGTTAGATGGCGGACCCTTTATATACCACGTCACAGAAGTCGTACTATGCTACAATAGTTTAGAGAGGTTAAGGCCTGCCATTTTAAAGAAGCTTCTGTAAATTAGTAAAAATCGATGGCAATATCGCTGCTAATGTGTATAATAAAACCCTAAAGAAAAATTATAAGAAATCTGTCAAAATAATGAAATAAGAATCGATTCTGTTAGAACATAACAACAATCCTGAAGACACGTTACGCATTACAAAGGCATTTTTAGAAAATAATAAAAACCAAATATCTGAATGTCTGAATGATTAAATTTGAACTTAATTAATATTTTTAAATAGTAGAACTAAAACCAAAGCTTGCCAACAAGGATACAGGTTAAACAAGCATTTCATTAAACTTTTAACGGACGTGTTTTTCTATCATCGTTGTGCTTTTCAGATAATTCTATTAATTTTAAATTAGAAAATTTATTTCTCCATCTTTTGATAAATCATTATAATAAATAAACTTTTAAATCAAATCGAAAAACTAAAGTTAAATAATAACATACAGTTTAATAATAACATAACATTTCTTTTTCGACAAAATTTTTTCAAAACAAACAAAAGGAAAATTTTAATAATATAAAACAACACTACACAAAATAGGCTAAAAATAGGACAAAGTAATAACAACAGTAACAGAGTAAAATCAACAATAATATACAAAAACAATACACTAAACAACATTATATGTATTTGTTACAATAAATAAAAAATGCAATTAATAAAACATATATAAAACACTAAGCAAATAGACTATAATTAATATCTACAAACAAAACAAAATTGTTTGGTTTTAGTTTTAATTTAATTTGACAGATTTGTGTGTTTGTGTTTTTTGTTTTTACTATATTTTTTGGGTCGTAATTGTAATTTGTAATTGTAATTTATTTAATGAGACTTCATATTTTCCATAACAATAGATTCACAAACTTAAAGAAACTGAAACACTTAAAACTATAACGTATTATTTTAATTACATTAAATGTGTTGTAAAGCTACTTGCTATTAATTAAGAAAAACATGAAAAGTATTTTAATAGATATTAACAAATTGAAAGTGAAAACAGTGCTTGCTCCCGGCACTTCAGATAAAGTGTAGGGTAAAACCAACGTTGATTATGCTTAAAACTAACTTAAAATTAATTGTTAAAAACTAAAGTAAATAAAAATTAAAAAAAATAATAATATAAATAAACAAAAATAAAATCAAAAAAACATTTTATCCCCTGTGTATGCCGGGAGTAACACATAAGAAAAAATTGCGACCAGGAATATCATTTGCTTGTTCTTGTAGAATACCGATAGGAGAGATGTAGTTAGTAATAAACCAACTAAATCTGTGTTCGCTGCATAGAATTTCCTGAATGATATCACCCTCAAAGAAAGAAAGTCTTTCTACAAATTTTCTAGTGAGTTCAAAAGCATAATTAGAAATAGGTGAGAGACCAGCTTTTCCATAAATAGATTCATTTGAAAAACGTCTATTTCGGGACTTATAACTTAATTCTATGCATTTCCGCACTATATGTCGTTCAAAAATTTCAAATTTCATCATCATTGTCTTCGAAATTGTAAACCAAATCGGAAATGCATACAATAAAATTGGCCTAATACTTACTTTATATTACAGCAATTTGCATCTAATTGGTAAGAACTTACTGTTAAATAACCTTGCAAATACCCCTTTAACTTGGCTAGCTTTCTTTAAATTTTGATCAACATGTCTGTTAAACTTTAAAAGCTTATTAAAATTAACGCCAAGATATTTTATGCTGTCCTTAAATATAATTTCGTCCCCACGCAACAAAAGCCTTAGACGTTTACTCTCTGGAACCACAGTATATTTGCACTTGCCAGACGGATTTCGTAAGCAAATAGCACTACTTTTCGAGGCATTGATTCTCATTCCCCAAGAAGAGTAAAAGTTGTAGACAAGATTAAGGTGTGATATAACAGGTTGCAGAGCAACTAAAGGCGATTCATCATGTGCATATATGAGAGAGTCATCAGCATATAGAATGCTCTTGGAACCATTAAGCTCAATAGGAAAGTCATATACAAAAATATTATATAGGTGAGGTGCCAACACTGAACCCTGCGGTACGCCGCATTTGACCGAACCAAAAGAAGATGATGTGCCATCCACTTGAACACAAAATTTCCTATCTTCGAAAAAGCTTTTAAACATTTTTATTATCGATGGTTTGAAACCTATAGAGATCATTTTAAAGAGAATACCACCGTGATATGCCTTATCAAATGCCTTTTCTACGTCAAGAGATACTGCCACCGTACATCGACTTTCCCGCAAATTTTGAACAACGTTTGAGTGAAATTTTAAAAGGGCATGCACCGTGGAGTTTCCCTTCTTAAAACCAAACTGGTTCTGTGGAATATAGGGACCATTTAGACCACTGTCCATTTTCTCACGAATAACTCTCTCAAATATTTTACCTAAATTGGAAAGAAGTGAAATTGGTCTTAGATTATTGATGTCATTGTTGTCCCTCTGCTTTGGTATAGGGATGATCCTGGCCACCTTCCATGCATGTGGAAAATAGGAGTTATTCAGACAATTATTATATAATATAGTTAAGTACTCGAATGCCTTAATGGGAAGTCTTCGAATCAAATAGTTCGATATGTTGTCCAATCCACATGATTTATTGTTATTAATCAATTTGCAAATAGTTAAAATATTATCAAGAACTATAAATTCAGACTGACACTGATTATTCAACGAGGTCGAATAAATATCAAAGTTAATAGAATTTGTAATATTTGAAGTTGTATTATTTATGCTTTCATCTATTAATGAAACATTTTCATTTGGAGGAGAACTTGAATAAATTGAGCCAAAGTGGTTTTTTAAAGTAAATAATTTTTCAGTTAAGTCCGTGATTTCAACACCATTTATCGAAATTTTTTTCAATCCGCAACGTTTTCTATTTCCTATAATGTTAAAAATTTTCCTGTATGCCCATGGACCTGGTTTTATAACCCTTAACTTATCATTAAACAACTTACATTGCTCTATCTCAATTTGTTCTTTTATAATAATTTTCAACAGATCAATTTGCTTCGAGATTTGCAAGTAGAGAGGATCGTTTCTATTCAGCGTCCGAGTAAATATTCGCTTCAAATCTTTCTGCCAGCCGTATTTGATTTTCAATAACTTCTTTACCTTGTCAGAGACAATAAACTTCTTCTTTTTAAATTCAGTTTCCTTAGAATGTATTTTGGTGATAAAGTTTACGGATGCAACAAATTCTTCGATAAAATAGTCTATTTCAATATTCGACAAATTTCTATCAATTGGGGGATAATGATTTAATAAGCTATTACTTAAGTCAATTTTGAAATTATTCCAATTAATTTCCCTAAATGAGATAAAACGATTTGGAGTCTTCAATAAAAACTTAAATTTTGGAAAATAAATACATAATCCTAGGGGAAGATGATCCGAGAAGGTCGGAAGAGTGCATGTTTCAAAATATGTGTTTACGTTATCAATTAGATTTGTACTCACTATAAAATGGTCTAGATGTGAAGAACCTCCCGGATATGTCGGATATGAATCGCATATTCTGGTAACAGAAATTGATTCTTCAGAAAGCCAGTTTAATAACACATCACCATTGAAGTTATTGCTAACGTCACCCCACGAAAAGTGTTTGGCATTCAAGTCGCCACCTAATATTAATCCGTCATAATTCTGTGAAAAATTTAAAATTAATGATAGATTCGTACGAATAATCTGTCGACAACAGTTAGTAGGTATATATATAGAGCCACATAAAATTTTCTTGATTATACCATTAATCGAAACATTGATCATTATAAATAAATTAGGAAATCTAATATTAGAAATAGTTACGTGAGAAAATGATATATAATCCCTAACGGCTATAGCAACACCAAGATTGCTCTTGTCCCTTAAGACAATAAAGTCATCTAAATAAACATTTCTATTAGTGATTAAATGCAATTCTTGTAAAAACGCAATTTCCGTGTTAGATTCTATTAAAATCCTATTGAGTTCAAGTTTTCTGGCCACATTAACTAGTGAGCCTACATTAAATGTTGCCAATTTTAAATAATTACGGACCATATTTAACTCTCACTTCTTTGATTAAATTCAAGCATTCATTTTTTGCTTGATCTTTTGTCATATTTCTATAATTTTTCAAAAAATTACTTATTCTATCTTCCAAAGACATTGGTTCTGGACCACATAACAGTTGTGCAATTTTCATAAACTCTTGTATTAAAGAAGAATTCTCCGGTCTCTCTCTAAGTGGAACCTCATCCTGAGTTCTAAAAAGACTAGCAAAAGACTTGTTAGCGCTAACAACATTTGAAAAACTTACTGCCTTAGCAACATTGTCAGATGCAGAAATTCTCCTAAGCTTCGCCGCTTGTTCAGGTTTTCTTCTAAAAGATATATATTTCTTATAGGCAGGACAGCCTCTGTAATTCGAGGTGTGTCCCTTTTCATTACAATTAACGCAAAGAGGTAAAATATCATCTGCCCGAATGAGAGTACATTGGCCGGGTAAGTGTTTCTCCTCACATTTCATACAGGAAAAAGGACGAGTGCAATTTTTCGAAAAATGGCCCCATTGTTGACACCTCCAACATTGTGGAACCTTCGTATGAGACTTTGGTCTTTCCCAAGAAACTATCTGGTTAAGAATACACTTCAGTCCAATTATTTCATTGACCTTCCTGTTGGGCTTAAGGGTCACCAAAAATAGACCGGTATCAAAAGAATGCTTTTTAGAGTATTCTGTGGTAAATTTCGAAACAGAATCGACAGTATTAGGTACTATTCTTTCAATATAAGATTTAATCTCATCTACGTCAGTCTTATAAAAAAGGCCTCTACATAAAACACCTTGACGTTTATATTCCGTGGGGGTATATGTATAAGACGGAATTTCCATTTCCTTTAAAAGCTGCATCATTTCTGAGTGGGCAGAATAATCCTTAAAATATAATTTACTTTTATTTCTGGATTGGTTCTTAATTTTGAATTCAACATTCTTTGTATTTAGCTGTTCTATGAGAGATTTAATGTTAATATTTTCGAGAAAAATAGGTGGACAGAATGTGTTCCTGGTCTTGACATGAGTTTGTAAGTTTTGATTTACTCTAGGTGTATTATGATCTAAATTACAATTATCAATTAATGGTTCGGGTTCAATATTAATATCTCCTAACACCGAAAATTTATTAGTACGATTAAAGCTGTCTCCTGAATTATCTGGTTTTTTAAATTGACATTTTGATAAGTTTACTTCTACATCACCTCGGAATTTTCTTTTCTTATTTTGCACAAACTTAAACTCGTCCTCAATAGAGGTGATTGAGATTCTATCTTGATCCATCAGCGATTCACCATTATCGTTCATCCCAAAATTTGGAATTTGTATGTCTTCTAAAATTTCGACATTGTTGTTGGCATTGAATTGCTTGTATATATTTTGTGATGTCGACGGTTTTGCAAAAACGGCTTCTAAAAATTTCTTTTCCATCTGAGAATTTAAGTCCTTTTTAGCATTGGAATGCTTTTCATTAGGTTGTGACTTCGATAAGTTATTATTTGAGTCATTATTGGTTAAATCAGGTTTTATTGCTGATTTTAACTGAAGGTTATTTTTGCCAGCAGCTGTCTTGCTATTAATATTAGGAGAACGCCCTCCGGTTTGGTCAAGTAATGGGTCGCGTTCCATTACGATGTTTAAGTTAAAATTTTAAAAGTTTTGTAAATATTATTATGAGAAAAATTTATTTTTTTTATTTTTAATTTTTCAACCATTTTTTGGGTCGATTTCAAACAAATTAGAAATTATTCTTCTATGCAAAATTTGATAACTTTAAATACGACTTTGTTTAAAATAATATACTATTCTAATCTGGTTTGTGTATTTGCTACTTTTTCTGTGGCGACATCTATTGTTAAATTTTCTTACACTGCACAATACTAAATATTTGTACGATAAATTTTTTACTATGGAGTGTGTTAATAACAACTGCAATGTCACGGGTAATGAACGTATGGTATCGTGTTGGTTGTGGCTCGGGTGCTGTCATTTGAAATGCAGTGGTCTTAAAGCTCGCGATGCGGATGCACTTGCTGACGTAGGAAAATCCTTGCATTGGAGTTGCCACAGCTGTAGGATTATTTATGTCGAGTTCTATAAGTTCTTCAGGTTATCAATATGAAGCACTTCACTGTATATTTCATAAATTTGCTGAGCTATTTAAGAATTCTTTTAAATTAGATGATTTTGTGGGCGGACATAACGTTTCCTCTTCTATAACTAAAAAACCCTTAACTGTTCTCTCTAGAGTAAGAGCACGATTACGGTAGCAAACTCTTCAAATAACCACAACGATGTAACTCGTCTAAATTCACCTACAGTCCAGAATTTATTACCTGAAAAACCATCTACATCCAGTACTTCATTTCCACAAAATCACACAAGTTCAAAGACTTTAAGTGCCTACGTTCCGGTCTTTACACCTGTAAATAACGCCGTTAAGCTTAAGATTATATCACCTAAAAAACAGGTTTTGCCGCTCGCTTTGTGTCTGAAACAACTCCTGATGCAATAGTTGAGTATATTAAATGGAAGTTTGATTGTGATATTGATATTACGGTGTTTAAATTTAAATATTCTGAGCAAAGGAGTAAGTCATCTTTTAAAATTATTAATTCAAAGGAATATTTTGACACAATAGTTAATATTAAATTTTGGCCACCTAAGACTATAATTCACGAGTATTTCTACAAGAATACGCCCCGTTCGGATATTGTTTACCTACCTACTCAAAGCAATGTCTCAAAAAACTGAATTATTTACCTGCGGATAACACAATCAACGTAGTTCACTAAAATGTTCTTGGCCTCAATTCAAAACCAAAATCACTTTACGCAAATAGCTTCGGTTTTACATATCACATTATTGTTTTTACTGAAACATTACTAAATACATATATTCACAATGGGGTGGGGGAATTGTTATTGCTGTTTTAAATTTATTTCATTGTGAAAGTATTGAATTTTCTCAAAGTGAAAACATCGAATTTGTTGCCATTAAAATTAAACTTAAACGCATACTTATCTTTATCACCTGCTCCTATATTCCTCTTAATTCTTCTTCAGCTATTTATAATTCTCACTCCTCTGTTGTAGCTCCATTCTACAACAATCTATGCCATCCGATTAATCTGTGGTGTTTGGTGATTTTAACCTTCCGAATGTCTTGTGGAATAAATCTTTGGAATATAATATAATTCCAACCGGATCAAATGAATTTATTCAATGACTGCAAAGCCTTGAACTGTTTCAAATTAACCACATACGTGGCGCTCTTGGAAGACTTTTGGATCTTATATTTATTAATCAACCGATTGATTTGTATCACATATCCTGAAGATCAATATCACCCTACATTGAAACTTGAAGTTTACACACTATTAAATACATCTTTTCTTAATAAAATGAAATATAATTGGAACAAATTATAGTAAACTCGTACAAATTATAGTAAACTGAATTATTTATTGTCTAATGTTAACTGGAATTCTATAACTTCTGATAATAATTTTGATTATATTGTATCCAACTTTAATGCTATTTTACACCACTTCATCTCGCATACTGTTCCAAAACTAACTATTCGCGATAATCAAGGCTCTCCATGAAGTAATACTTAAAAAAAATATTAAATTAGAAAAAATAAATTTTACAAGATGTATAAAAAGTCTCGCTCATCACTTGATGTTAGCAAATACTCTTTATACAACAACATAAATAAATTAGCCCACAATAACTATATTTCTCGTATGAGATCTAAATTAAAAACCAATCCTAAATCACTTCATAATTTCATCAATTCCAAACGTGGTGTTGATAGCTTCCCTAAGTGCTTGAAAGTGGGTTCCTGTATTGCGGATGGTGATATACAGATTAGGAACATGTTCGCTGATTTCTTTGCTACTACTGACTCAAATATACATTCGATAATAATATCCTTACAAAATATTTCACTCATCGGGTGTTCACTTTTCCTTCATAAGCAGCAATACTGTTTTCTCAAATTTAAAATCTTGCTATTATATTAACGGAACAATGCTTGTTGAAGTTGACAATATTACTGATCTTGGCATTACGTTGGATTGTAAGCTTAATTTTCGTGATCACATTACACTTACAATTAGTAAGGCTAATGGTGTTCTTGGTTTTATAAAACGCTGGTCCAAAGATTCATTAGTACGACCTATGCTTGAATATGGATCAATTATATGGGACCCTTACTTTTCCATTCATTTAAACAGAATTGAATCCGTTTAGAAGCAGTTTTTATTATTCTGCTTACGCGGCCTTCGAATGAATTCGTATGTGCTACCGTCGTATACTAACAGGCTTGGTCTCATTAAGTTACCTATTTTGGAAAGTTGTCGAGTAATGCTAAGTGTCACTTTTCTTTTGGCAGTTATTAGCGGTGATGTCGACTCAGAGTTCCTGCTTGGTAAAATTACTTTTCGTGTACCAAATAGACCAACTCGTCAACCTATAAATATACAATATCATCGGTCTGTTTACGCCAATAATGATCCTTTTCGCCAAATCTGTGAAAATTTTAATAAATGTTTCAATATTATATATCTATCTGAAACCAACGATTATATAAAGAAATAATAAATACTCTACCCTTTATCTCTTACATATTGCTATTAAATGAGATTTTTTCATAGTTTTTGTTTATGTTTATGTTTTTTTTTTTTTTTTTTTTTTATCATAGTACGGTGCATTAACTTTAAAAGTTGCTGATGTTGTTGCGCTGCTGTTAATAGACACATTGAATTGCCTATTTCCCTTTTTGGTTGGTTGTCTTAACAACCATACGACATACAACATTAATAATCATTACGTCCTGGCCCAAAGTCCAACACACAGAGAGAACAAGTGGAAAAAAACCGAGTAAAGAAGCTTAAAATAGAAAAATATGTTGTTGTTGTAAAGGAGGATAAAAAGGGCGAAAGCAGAAAAATCATTATTAAAGCAAAAATAAAAGCTTTAAAAAGCCTATAATAGTTACAGTGGAATACAGAAAAAAAAACCATTAGGCTGAGAGTTTTTTTCTACTTCTTCTTCTCAATACAAGTTGTTACATCCGATAGTTTATGTATCTCATAACTCATTAACTCATTTTGAGGATGATAACCGAAGACCACAATATAGACATAGAGGTAGAGAGCAGAGCAGAGCACAGAGAGTGGAGAAGTGTGGTAAGGAAAACAGGCTTAAGAGTTAGGTTTCTTAATATTCATTAACGAATTTAAAAGTTCTCATTACTTTTTTATAGGGATCATACACTCACTCACTCGTTCGTCCCTTTAGTTTATGAATGAATTTATGAATAAACGCACGATACACTTACCTGCCCGGTGTCATATGTAAAATGTTAAACATTATCATACTACAAGCAGAGTTTTTGTATTTGTTTTTAAACTGAAAGTGACCATTAGTGTGACATCCGGTGTGTTATTACCATAAAATAACAACTTTTGTAAAAAAAATACAAGAAAACTTTTTTATACTTCATATGTGTATGGTGTTCTTGCTGTTGCCAGTGATTGAGTTGAGGTCTGGATTTTTAGTAATTCGATTTGGGGAAGTTTTCTTGTGATTTTTTCTTACCTTTAATGTATTGCATTCAATAAGTGTGTAATTTTCTCCCTGTTTTTTTTTTTTTGGCTCTTTTGAGAATTTCCTTTTATGCACAAGCATTTTATGTTTAGTCTCTTACTTTGCCATCTTCTGCTTTTGATTCTTTTAAAAATGGATTAAGTATCTGTTTGTCTTTTGTGTTAAGCATTTGATATATTTTTACGTTTTTATGCTGGTCAAATGCTTAATGCCGTTGAAAAGAATTTCAAGAATTAAAAAAATTAATTTTAGATTTTGTAGAAAATTTAAGAAAATAGTCATATTTCGAAAGAAATCCTTATTTCATGTTTGAAATTCATTTGAATTTCTTTAGCCAGAAGTTAAGCTTTTAAGCAATAAGAAAATTCTTTATAAAGCAAAGTCTTTTTACTAAAAGACGCTACAAACTTTGGCTTAAAATAAAATAAAAAATTAGTTTGAACTACATGGAATTGTTATTTTATTTAAAGCGAAATTCTGCTTCACCATGATAACGGTCACCAATATATTCCTACTTTCTCGTCGTTTGATTTTTCAACTATTTTTTTAGGCACGTCTTGTGTTCGCATAAGACAAACTTTTTTTTTGTAATTAACTCTATCAAGCCACAAACATAATATACTTTTGCTTACTTAAGCTACTGTCAAATACTCAACGAAAAGTTAAAATACAGTTTCAAAGTAATAAAAAAACACCAGTTTGTTGAAGTTTTTTGTTTTTTTCGTGAGTTGCAATACGTCAACGATGGGCCTACAAGCATGTGAAGAAAACCCTCAACATCACTAGGAAAGAACAAAATCATTCCAACTGTTAAATTTTTAAAAATTTTAGTATTGGTTTGGAGGTGTTTCTCAAGCGAAAGCGTAGAAGACTTGGCTTCCATAAAGTAAGCAAGGAAAAACACTGAAAACTGATTAAAGGCGAGAAAATTTACTGTTTTTTGTAGACCAGTGTTATTTTTTTAACTCTGCATTGCTACTTTAGTCTGTAAGGTTTCACTGTCCATAGACGTAAATAAATAAAAAAATACCTTGAGAACCATTAGACAAGTTGGTCAGTAGTATACCAAAATAACTTCGAGGTGTCATTAACAATAAAAGTGCACACGAAACAAATAATAAGGGGTAATAATTTTATGTTCAAATTGATTTAATCTAATATATTTGATTTTTATACACTCAAGAAATAAAGTCAGACAATAGCCCAATTTCATATTTCTGGTGCATTTCGCAAGAAATAATGTTCCCAACCTAAGCGAATTGCATGTCAACATTTTAGCATAATTATAACTATAATTAATATCATAAAATTTAATTAATTAATACTTACCTGCACAGCTAACTTTTGAAAGAGCTTTTGTGCAGATAAGCCAAAAATGCAGCTAAATAAAATGCATTTACCTGCCTTATCTTGCAGGTATGTGAATAATTAAAGAATATGGCTTCAAAGGACAGCAATTTCAGATGAATTCAATGATGATAATTTGGTACATGCAACCAGAGCTAGTGACTATTTCAAGGAATAAATTTAAATAACAAAGCAATTGATTCATTTTTTAAAGTAAAGTAAAACTCACTTGTTTTTTTGCTAAACGCAGCTAACCGTGAATTTTTCTATGAATAAAGTTTTAAAGTTCTAAAAATATAAGGCACATATCTTAAATGTGCAGGTAAAAAAGTGCACTTAAAAATAATTTTGTACTTAGAGAAATAAGGACACAAAAAATAATTTTCAGCAGGTAAAGTCATTGTGCACGTAAGTTAAAGCAGGTAAATCAAAACTACTGTATATAATTTTATAAATAAAAAGTTGAACGCAAAAGTAATTTTTGTTAAGTAAACAAAATTTTAATATATTCTATAATACATTTTAAGTTGTTGAATAAAATATAATAAACTAAAAGACAGAATATTCTGACCATCAAAACTGAGCACAACGGGTCTTGTCTTTTCTTTTTTTTTAAACGTTCGAACATCGTTAGAAATTAAATTAGCGCAGTCGGTAGGATCCTAGTGAATAAAACAAAAAAGATCCAGTGATACGAACCACATTCAAAAAAATTAAAGGAAGAGGAAGAAAAAAGATTTTATAAATAAATTAGTACAAAATAGTTTTGGTGCAGTGAAAGCTTAGTAGCAAAATTCTCAAGCCAATACCGTCAAAGTAAAGAGACACTACAGCCTTTAAAGCCTAAAATAGACACTACAAACAAAGTGAAAACCACTAGTGTGGAGTGAAAGCTGAATAATGAAAAAAAAATTTTTATGCTAACACCACCAAAGTGAAGTGAACACTTAAAGTTGGAAGTAGGCACTACAAACAAAGTGAATCACCACGGAGAGCAATAAAAGTTGCTTGAATAGTTGTACAAAATTAATACAAGAAGACAACGTGTGTTCAATCAGAGAAGAATGGCAGAAGGACAGCCTCCAGTAGCACCTGTGGACCTGATCGAGGAAGTAGCTAGAAGAGAGCAACATTTGGAAGCTATCAGGCAAGCATACCTAGAACTAAGGAATAGGGCAGAAGGTAACAGCCGAGACAGCGTAATAAAAACAATAAACAATCTACCCACATTTGTCGGTACGGGGGACATAACAGTGAATTCATTCTTTAGAAGTATAGAGTATTTGCTGTCAACAATAAACGATGCCGAACTACAGAAGAAAGCAGTAAGAATGATCTACTACAGAACTATACAAGGACCTACGAAGAGTGTAGTAATCAACATTCCTAAACCAGATAACTAGGATTTAATAAAAGATACTGAAGTTACCTTATCGTTCTGACGTGGAACCACACTAGCTGTACAGGGAAGTTGCAGACCTTAAAGTAAACAATGTAAGTGAACTATCAATAGAGATACAAGATGTAAAATAAAAATCTCATGAACTAATAGTATACTATACTGGCAACCATTATATAGACTTAAGTAATATGGACAGTATGCTAATAAACACTGACCCAGGGAGTTTTATTAGATAAAATTTATAATGAAGGAAATCCAAATAATATTTTAAAAATAATTACAAGTAGAAGATTTGAAGATGAATGCATTTGACCAGAGTATAGAAAATTAAATATAAAGGAAACAAAAGCATGTTACAGTTGGTATTAAGACAAAGGATTTAATAATAATGCATATGTGGATGGTAGAAATAGGAATCAAAATATGGGTAACAGATTTAATAATTTGCCTCAAGAAGTCAATGGAATCGAAACCCTTTCTACCAAAACGAAAAAAAAATACAGTAATTCAGGGCAGTATAGACAAAATAATAATTTTAATAACGGAAGGTTTAACAACCTGATCTTCAGATTGGCCAAAATCGCACAATCTCTGACGGGCAAGACCAAGAAGAAACTCAAACCAATTACAACAGAAGAGAAGATGTAAATAATTATATTTTTTTATGAAACGACATTGGAATAGCTACCCAAAATAAAATTAGTAATTAATAATAGAAATTATAGTGCACTTATAGATAGAGATTATAGAGGTGAGGAGACGAATAAAAGAAATGGAAGAACAGGGCATTATCCAAAAAAGTTACCCCAGATACTCTAGCCCAATCATAGTAGTCCTAAAGAAGATGGATAATTCGGGTGAAAAAAGTTTCGTTTGGTGGAAGACTACAGAAAGTTAAATGACGTAACAGTTGACGTCAAATATCCCCTAAAGGAAGGGCTCAATATTTCACAATGCTCGATTTGGCGAAGGGTTACCACCAAGTCTTTGTGAAATAAGGAGGATAGGGAGAAAACCGCGTTCGTCACAACTCACGGTCTGTACGAGTTCATAAGGATGCTATTTGGACTAAAGAACGCCCCCGCAACCTTTCAGCGTCTCATGAATGAGATTTTGCGATATTTTATAAATAAGACAAGTGTAGTTTATTTGGATGATACCCTGATCTTTAGAACCACATTACAAGAACATATAAAAGCAATTAAAGAAAGATATATTCAAAGCCTTGGAAAGTAAAAACTAAAAAATTCAAATAGATAAGTGTAATCTTTTAAGGAAGAAAACAGAATTTTTGGGCCATATAATAACGAAAGATGGCATGAAACCGAATTCTAATAAAATTAAAGTTATCGAAAATCTGAAATTACCGAAAACTGAAAAGTAAATAAAGAGTTTTTTGGATTTAACCGGTTATTACCGAAAATTTATAAAGAACTATGCAAAAATAGCACAGCCAATAAAAAAATTGAGTTCAAAAAATGAGCCGGAGTTAACCTGAAGGACCCAACCCACATTGAAGCGTTCGAAAAATTAAAGACACTAATAAGTACACATCCAAATTTCCATAATCCAGATTTTGAAAAACAATTCACCTTAACGATAGATGCATCTAACTATGCTATGACGCATTCTTGTCGCAGGAAGGACACCCAGTTTGTTATGCAGTGTCAAATATTTTAGACTATACGTATACGGCAGAAGATTTAAAATTTTAACTGATTATCAGCCTATTAAATTTCTACATTCAAAGTATAAGAGCAAATATATGTCACCACAACATCTGCGATTGCTACTAAAATGAGGAGAATACCAATTCGACATTAAATATCCAAAGGGTACAGAAAATAAAGTAGCTGACTTCTTAAGTAGAATAGAAAATAATAAGAAGGTTGTTACAGAGGAAATGGAGAATAAAAATATAGACACTTTAGAATTTTTAGTCAATAATAATAAAGGATGACGAGACAATGCCTACAGTGCGCTCAGCAGAAGAAGACTTCGGTGACTATTTTCCAATTAAAGAAGAAATAGTGTATAAGTACAAAACTCAAATTATTTTAACAAGTAATAAGACGGAAAAGTTTAAAATACTGCATGGAAAAAGAATAATATATATTGCTGAAAGTGATATTGAAGACATGGGAAACATATTTAGCAGATTAATTACAAAAGGAAAGATCGGGATCTATGCGGAGATTTCGGATCACAATTACAACAAAGTACAATTAAAACTTATTGAAATGTACTCAAACGACAAACAGATAAAATTTATTAAGTGTACCCAATGAGCACAACATATCGAAACGAAAGTCGAAGCCATTAATCAAATCTGTTTTTACCACGTAAGAGAAAGTATGCATTCAGGCATCCTGGAAACATACAATCAGATAAAAAATAATATTAATTTAATTTTATTTATTTATTTATATTATTAACTACAAAAAATTTTCTATTATTTAACAAATTCGTAGGTGATTAGGATTAGATCCTTTTCTACTTCAGTATATAATATAACGATTTTATAATTAGTAAGTATTGAATAACAATTATTAATAGTTAGGACAAAATCTAAAAAAACTTTTATGAAAATTTTTAAGGGATTTAGCTAAAATACTTAAATACTCTCGATTATAATTATTTATTTAAATGTAAACACAGTACAACAAGATACAATCTTATTTAACAGTACCGGTAAAACGGAGTTACAGTATAGTTTGGACAAAAAAAAAATTTATATATAAATATATATATATATATATATATATATATATATATATATATAAATATATATATATATATATATATATATATATATATATATATATATATATATATATAAATATATATATATATATATATATATATATATATATATATATATATATATAAATATATATATATATATATATATATATATATATATATATATATATATATATATATATATATATATTTTTTTTTTGTCCAAAAAATATATATATTATTAGTATACAGTATAGTTTGGACAAAAAAAAAAATATATATAAATAATTTAGATAAAATTAAAGTTTAATTAATATTAACAAAATTTAAAAATTATGTACATGTGATTACTTTGAATTTCGATAAAAAATATGTAAATAACAAAAACATTATAAACAATCGTTTAACTAAACGTTTCGGTTACGATTCAAAAAAAAAAAAACAAAAAAACAAAATAACAATTAACAAAAGAAAACGAAAACTTTAAGAGAACAATAAACGCGAAAAGAACAAAATTAAGAGAAGTAAATTGATAAATTGATTCGATTATATTGTTTAATTTACATTCTTTTACGAAATTTTGTTTTTGTTATTTACACTAATATGTTTTAAAATTTGTTATTGTATTTATTATATGCAACAAATTTTTGTTATCTTTTTCTGATTTATTTTAATATTATATTTTATTACTCACCAAAATCCATGACGTCGAAGAGGCCTCTCGATGTATGTCTGGGTTTTGTTGTTTTAATTTATAGTTGTTTCTTTTGTTGTATAATTTAAATATCTTGCATATATATGTATATTTAGAATAAGTTTAGATTTAAGATATAGGGTTTAGATTTAGATTATATTTACAAAATTGGGGATTGTTCAATATATTATTTTAGGAATTTAATTAAGTTACAGTAAATGCATTATAATTGAAAATGATTAAAGAGCGTAAATTTTAATTAGAAGTATTTGGTAATAGGAATAGCAAAATTGAATTTAATGAAATTATCTATAAGCTGATCATTATAAAACAAAATTTAGAATTTTTTAAAATTAAGTTTTACATATTTAAATGTTTAAAGAAAAAAAGAATTGCTTTAGATGGTGTAACTTTACTTTTCTTTCATGGTTGTCATAAATTTTTATATTTTAATCTTAGAAGAGTTTAGCAGCGACCATTTTTGGCCACCACTGTACTTTAAAAGAAAGTATCAAAATTAAATTCTCTCTTCTTTCTTACTATTGTTTTCTTTTGACTTTGTCTGTTTTCGCTAGAAGTGGTTTGTCAAGTTTCTCATTAAATTAACAAAAAACTATTGTAAGTAGTACATACATATATGCAAGATCACGGTTCTTCTTTTTTTTCTTCTTTTGCCTTTTTCTATTTAATTATTCAATAATAATTATGACTGGCTATCAATTGCAAAATAGCTCTGGTAGATCAGTTAAATATTTCAATTCTATATAGAAGCAATATAAAAGTTATTATTCAAATTTTAGATGAATAAAATGTTAATATAAGAATTATAGAGTGTCAAATCTGTTGGTTGAGTTCGTGATCGACATACGATGCTGTATAATTATCCAACAAAAAACACATTCACCCACTAAGGAGAAGATACGAAATGGGCTGAATTTTGCAGGAGTAATCTGGTCCTTTTCATACAACCACCATTCATAAGGTTCGCACACGGGTTTGTGGTAGTTTATCCCTTTGTCTAAAGAAAGTTTCAAAATGTATTTTATTCTTCTTCTAGATCTCCTTCTCGGCAATGAGGATAAACCGTTCAATCCGTTTAAAAGGGACTACTTCCAAGGACACTTTATAACTCTATCACTTAATATATTGATCTTGAGGTCTTTACTCTTTTAAGTTTGAAAACAGAATAATGGAAGGTCACGTTTTCTTAGAAAAAGAAGCTTAAGGTTATATTAAAGCAAACCTGTTGTAACGTGTAACGACTATAATCAGTACCGACTATTTCTTTTTACTCCCACTGTAAAATTACTATGTAGGCGGTTTTACATAAAATTCTTTTCATATAAATTTGTTGTGTAACCACATATAACATTTACAAACTAAGCCAAAATAAAAACACAGTAAACAAAATAGCATTAAGAATAGGTAAACGAATAAAAGCATATAAAAGTAACATTGACATTATTCACACTACGACGATAGTAGACCATCACTATCAAACATATTTATGTTGCTGTACACAAATGATATGATTTAAGCAATGTTGACATGCATCAAGCAACAAAACTTGATCAAACATTATTGGTTTATTAGCAACATTGTAAGAATTATGTTGCTAAATGTAAGAAACAGCACATAACTCGCTCTAATTATAAACATTATCATATATGTCTTTCAAAGTTTTACAACACCTATGTTGATAGGGTTTAAATAGATATATACCGTGCAATGTAGGTATCCAAATACATTTTCATAACCAAATATCAATTTCTGTTTACTTTAATCATACTGCCATAACTTCATTGAGAATATGCCACGAGAAAGAAACAAAAAGATTTTATTTGAGATTTGTCAACTTTCCCTACAAACCGGATAATATCGACTCTTGTAGTAACGATATTAGATGGAAAAAGAATCGTTATAATCTAATGTCTTTTGCATGGTATGTACCAACAGCTGTCCCTTCAGTATCTTCTAGTTTATAATAATGACTCCCAAGTTTTTCCTTGACTCTGGCTTTAACAAACAGAGGAGCAAACTTTGCATTGAATCTTTTTTCACCACTACTTTGGGCAAAATTACTTCTATACACCTCTTGACCAACTTGAAAAACTGGTTGTCTTGTCAGTAAGTTGTAATAATACTTATTCTGCTCATAAGTTTTTTTCATGGCCTTTTGTAACTCACGCCGAATTAACTGAAGATTGTCATCACGGGATAATTTGTAAGTAGGTTCATCCAATTTTCGTAATAAGCCGTACTGTGAGCCATGTGTTACCATATCAAGTCCAAATAGGGCATGGTAAGGGGACGTGTTTATCGCTTGATGATGAGTGTTACGTAAAGCACAACTAATGAAGCTCAATTTCTTATCCCAGTGAGTGTGATCCTTTTTCAAATGCAAACGAATACCAGCAATGATTGACCGATTAACACGCTCCGATGCATTTGACTGTGGAGAATAATAGGCTGTAAAAATATGCGTAATTCCAAGCGAGGTGAAGAAAGCATTCATATCATTAGCTTTAAATTGCGAACCATTGTCACTTACTATATATTCAGGTACACCATACACATGAAATATATTTTTCTCCAAAAATTCAGTGATGGCTTTTGAGGTGAATTTGCGTAGAGGAAAAAGCCAATGAAATTTAGAAAGGTGGTCTAACACAATTAACAATCCAATATTTCCAGACTGACTTTTAGGATAAGGGCCTAAAAGATCAATATATAACATTTGAAAAGGTCGTTCGGAGACTATATGTTTTCCCATTTCAGGCTTCATTATAAAATTAGGAGCTTTTATTGTTTTACAAGTTTCACAACTTTTCAAATAGTTCTGTACATCTCTCACCATACCTGACCAAAAGAAAGTCCTTCTTAGTAAATCTAAAGTTTTCGCAATACCTCCATGAGAAGCTGTTTTCGTGTCATGATGACGTTTTATTAACTCTTTTCGCAAATTAAAAGGTATCCATAGTTTCCATGATTTCTCTTCATTATTCTCGTTACCATTATAATGATCAGTTCTAATATATACAAAACCGTCAACTGTTTTAACATCAGGATATTTCGCTTGATTTTCCTGAACTTTTCCTATCAAATTTATATAATCCGTATCCTTAAAGCATGGTGAGTTCAGATCAATAATTGGGTAATCAATTTCAAGCTCATCTACTTCATTGCAATGAATTCTAGACAAGGCTTCTGGTACGATGTTATCTTTACCCTTACGATGGCTAATAGAAATTTAAATGTTTGTAGCTTAAGAGCCCATCGAGCCAATCTACCGCTTAAATTAGGCTGACGCATTAACCAAACGAGGCTTGCGTGGTCCGTAACCACTTCGTACTCTTGCAACTCCAAATAGCAGCGAAAGCGTTGTATAGCTTCAATGGCTGCAAGACACTCACGCTCAGTTACACTATAATTTCTTTGTGCGGAGTTAAGTTTCTTACTCATAAAAGCTATTGGTCTTTCTTGACCTTCACTATCTAACTGTATAAGGACTGCTCCAATGCCGTAGTCACCGGCATCACAGTGCACAAAGAATTTCTTTGAAAAGTCCGGATTCGTAAGAATAGACGCAGATGTGAAAAGAGTCTTGATTTTTTCAAATCCACACAAATTTCTTTTTTGAAGAGAGAGTTTCTGATATCGGAAATACTACAGTTGAAAAATTTTTAATGAACCGTCTGTACCAACCAGCAGTCCTAAAAATCCTCTCACTTGTCTTATATTTCTGGGGATTGGCCAACTTTGGATAGCTATAACCTTTTCATGATCGGTGGTTATTCCCCCGTCTCCAATCACATAACCAAGGTATTTAACCCTAGTAACGCAAAAGTGACCTTTTGTTACATTGAGGGTTAGATTTGCCTACTGAAACTGTCCAGCAATTCTACGCAAAGTTGTCAAATGTTCCTGAAAATTATCTGATGCGACGATGAGGTCATCTAGGTAGCCAAAGACACTGTTTTTAAGATCGGCTGAAATAATTTCATCGATTAAACGACACATGGTCTGAGGTGCATTACACAGTCCGAATAGCATAACAACGAACTGGTAAAGCGGTCTACCCGGTACTGTGAATGCTGTTATTGGCTTCGCTTCCTCGGACAAACCTATTTGCCAATACGCATCTTTAAGATCAAGCTTAGATATGATTTTTGCCTTCGGAAGGCGAGAGAATATGCCTTCTATAGATGGCAATGGGTAAGCGTCCTTTTTAGTTACACTGTTTACTTTTCGTGCGTCAAGACATAATCGAACTTCATTGGGTTTTATCACCAATCTCATGGGTGAGCTCCAAGCAGATGACGATGGTTCTATTACTCCAAGGTCTAATATTCTGTCTAATTCCTTGAACATCAACTTCTCAACAGCTGGAGAGACTGGATAAAAACGCTGTTTTATTGGTTTCGCATTACCAACATCTATTTCGTGTTTTATCAAATTAGTTCTTCCAAGTCCCTGTTTCTCGAGATTAGGAAATACTACAATTACTGCATCAAGCTGTTGACGTTGCTTCGTTGTTAGCTTACACACATTTTCTTCTTCTTTTTCCGATATTGCAGTTTGACCATCAGATAAACTCTCTTGCGTTTTAGACTCATATACATCAGGCGAGTAGATATCAACAACAGATCTATCAGCAATATCAACGGATTCTATAATATTTGGCAACAAATTAAATTTTTTCCAAAAATCTTTGGGAAATTGATGGAATAACAAAAAGGTCAATATTCTTAGTAATACCCTTGAATGTTATATCCACTTTAAGCCATCCTACAACTGACTGAACGTTTCCATCGGCGGTCTTTACAAACGTGTTATATTTAAAAAAGTTCGGAAGCTTCGAAAAATTCTGCTTAGCCAAGTCAGCACCTATGCAGCTTATGCTCGCACCTGTATCCAAAAGACCTAATTCAACATAGTTTAAAAACAAAACTTTTGCATAAAAACGACCATCATGTGAATTACTAACTGTAGCAGATACAAGTAACTTTGAACAATACTTTCTTCTTCTGTAAAAATCTCTAAGGCGACGTGTGGAACGCTTAACACGACGTATTCGATTCAATTGGGAAATTACGGAATCTTTAAAAATTTCATTACGCTTTGTCATATACATTTCCAGTCTCTTGTAATAGGGTATTCTAGGAGAAATAAGTTTTTCTATATCAACTTCGGTTTTAGATTTCCGATTCAAAATTGCATATTTATTCACATTATCTTCATTCACTTTTACATTATTTTCTGTCTGTGTTGAAGCATTAGTCATATCCGGTATTTTTAAGTCATATTCAGGTAAAGGTTTATCAGCAGTTAACAGATTTTCTACGGTTCCTTTTGAGGAACCAGAGGCTGGGAGTTCTTTGCCGATTTACGCGTCAAGCACTTTGGTCATTGTGGCTTATATGTATTTTTGGCACCGCATCCGTAGCAAAATACTCTTCTCTCTTCTAAGCAGTCCTCATAAAAATGTCCTTGCTGATCACAATTCTAGCAGAATGGAATCTTATTAGTGTTTCCAATAGCAACTACAGATGAATCAATGTTATTTCTATCTTCAAAGGCTACATCTATTTCCGAAATTTGACGTCGAGGTGCAAATTGATTTGAATTTGTGAGTGTAATATTGCGACGAACGTAATCATCGTTGAGAAAACTCTCGCGCATTTGGACTAATTTCCTAAGATGTGGAATCGAGTGTATAGCAATTCATGCCGAATTTCTGGTTTCAAATTTCTCGTAATGATCTCAATAAGTTCAGCTTCTGATAAAGGAGCAGGCAAACGATCCATTATGGTAGACAACGCTTCATAAAACATATCAAATGTTTCTCCTATTCGTTGCTTTCAGTTTCTTATTTCTTTACGGATGTCAAAAGATGATTTAAAATCTCTATACTGAAAACGGATTGCCTCACAAAAATCTGGCCAATTAATAACATCCACTTGTTTATGGTATCGCCAATACCAGTCCCTGGCCTTTCCTGCTAATAATATGTGTAAATTTTTACAGATTACGGAAAAGTCACCATTAAAATTGTCTTGGGTTAACGACTTTAAACGATACAAGAATTCCTCAACTGTTAGTCCATTAGAAGAGCCGTCAAATTTAAGTCCCCAATTCTGTATGATGGACGTAACTTTATCAATTTGTTGACTCGAAAAACTTGATGACAGTGGGCTCAAATTAGGATGGTTAACTGACGTATGATTTAAATTTCTCCTTGTGGGAGGGTGTATAAGATTTTGTAACTCCTGTTGTTCTCCATTCTGAGCAATGTTCCGATCCGTATTATTAGGAATAATATTTAAATTCCTAAGAATTCTCGTGATACTATCTTCAACCAATCTGTTAACTTCGTTGTAATCAATAGATGTATTCTGCGAACTAGGTATGTTAGAGGGATTACTAGTCTTAACCTCTAAATTAGCAGACGGATTCAAAATTTTTGGTACATTATTATTATTTCTAGGAGGTGAAGATATATTTTCCTGTGCATTGGCAACGCTTATATCTATTAAAGAAGTATTCTGTTCATTATTAAGATTTCGATTGAAACTACGAGTTTGGTATTGTTTTTTTATAGCTCCACGACTACTACCCTTTAGTCTTCCTTGTTTCAACGGAACCGACACTTTTCGCAAATCAGACAGTTCACAAGGTAATCGACATACAGGACATTCACTTTCTTTGGACAAAAAGTTCTCAATACATGACCTGTAAAAAGCATGGTTACACCTGACTATAATCAAACATTCAATTTTGTCGTCCATACGACTGCTACAAATATGACACGCATTAATAATAGTATTACTTGCAGTCGATTGAGGAGAATGTGTAGAAGGCACGTTTAATTCTTGTGATGGAGAATGTTCTAAAGACATATTCAAAAGTCGATCAAATTCAATAAAATCCTGCAAAAATTCAATTTCAAAAACTAGTACTTACAAAAAAAAAACTAACAAATACAGCAGAATTTCAACTTCTCGTTCGAAATTTCAATATCAAAATTAATTACTTAGATTCTTTATCACACAAAGAGGTAGTATAAAAAATTATTTTTCTAATAAATATCTAAAGAAATGCTGTTTTCCATCGTGGTAAAAATAAGTTAAGATTCGAACATAAGTAAAAAGTCTACAACTGGTATTCTGAACTTGTCTATGGGATTATTTGTGTTATACTCATGCAAAATGTTAAAGACAATTTACCAAATATTCCTCTACATAAGATTAATGACTCTTTCAATATATTGGATGTTAATTAGCAACTACCAAATAACATTTCTCAGATATATCAAAGGTCACTAGTAACTGAGTCAATAACATTTTAATGAATAGAGCACAACATAACCTGTCGGCAAAAAACACAACAGAAATTATATAATCCAATTTACTTTCAATAAAAGGTATAATAATGGGTAAAACGGTTAGTTCACTCGAACCTCAAGTGCCTAAAAACCCTGTAATACATAACTATCTATTTATCAAAAGGATCAAATCATATAATCACCCTTGAGATCTGCTATGAATGAACTCTAAACTGAAACAAAATTGCAGGAGCGATTATGCCACAAAATAAATTTTGGGACACTTTCGCCCCACATTGGGCGCCATTTTCTACTGTAATGTCAAAAAAAAATAAAATAAAATATATAAATAAATTAATGATGAATGAAACTGAAATACTGGAAAGCTACATTTTTTCTACTGTAATAAAATGTAATGAAGTTTCATTCTTTTTTCATATTTCTTTTTCTGTTTTCTTTCATGTTGCAAAGTTTCAACATTACTCGCTATAAAGATTCAATAAAGAGAAACTGCGGGAGCCATAAAAACACTAGCAACAGTCGGCTGGGGGGGTTCTTGTCTCTCTTTGATCAAATCTCTAGTCTACAGATACTCTTTTTATATAGACTCCCTAAAAGTTAACCACTTATTTTACTCTACAAGGCTTAAAATAGCTACATCTCAACAAAACTAATCCCCAATATAGCTATATATGAGAAGAACTTTACATATTAAGGTTGTAGTACCTTTTACTATGATTATATTGAGTTTCCTAGATGTTAAAGGAAACTGTGCCTCAAAACCCACACCTACCTACATCCTGTTGGCAAAAAAAATATTCTTAGGATCCCAAGATAAACCTCTCCTAACTCATTATACCACGATTAACAACATATTCGAATTTAGCATTTCATAATTAATTTATTAGATAACTATTCATTCCATTTAAAAAAAATTTATATGTAAGGATTACGATATATACTTAAAATAGTTTAAATAATTTAAATAAAATTAAAGTTTAATTAATATTAACAAAATTTAAAAATTATGTACATGTGATTACTTTGAATTTCGATAAAAAATATGTAAATAACAAAAACATTATAAACAATCGTTTAACTAAACGTTTCGGTTACGATTCAAAAAACAAAAACAAAAAAACAAAATAACAATTAACAAAAGAAAACGAAAACTTTAAGAGAACAATAAACGCGAAAAGAACAAAATTAAGAGAAGTAAATTGATAAATTGATTCGATTATATTGTTTAATTTACATTCTTTTACGAAATTTTGTTTTTGTTATTTACACTAATATGTTTTAAAATTTGTTATTGTATTTATTATATGCAAGAAATTTTTGTTATCTTTTCCTGATTTATTTTAATATTATATTTTATTACTCACCAAAATCCATGACGTCGAAGAGGACTCTCGATGTATGTCTGGGTTTTGTTGTTTTAATTTATAGTTGTTTCTTTTGTTGTATAATTTAAATATCTTGCATATATATGTATATTTAGAATAAGTTTAGATTTAAGATATAGGGTTTAGATTTAGATTATATTTACAAAATTGTGGATTGTTCAATATATTATTTTAGGAATTTAATTAAGTTACAGTAAATGCATTATAATTGAAAATGATTAAAGAGCGTAAATTTTAATTAGAAGTATTTGGTAATAGGAATAGCAAAATTGAATTTAATGAAATTATCTATAAACTGATCATTATAAAACAAAATTTAGAATTTTTTAAAATTAAGTTTTACATATTTAAATGTTTAAAGAAAAAAAGAATTGCTTTAGATGGTGTAACTTTACTTTTCTTTCATGGTTGTCATAAATTTTTATATTTTAATCTTAGAAGAGTTTAGCAGCAACCATTTTTGACCACCACTGTACTTTAAAAGAAAGTATCAAAATTAAATTCTCTCTTCTTTCTTACTATTGTTTTCTTTTGGCTTTGTCTGTTTTCGCTAGAAGTGGTTTGTCAAGTTTCTCATTACATTAACAAAAAACTATTGTAAGTAGTACATACATATATGCAAGATCACGGTTCTTCTTTTTTTTTTCTTCTTTTGCCTTTTTCTATTTAATTATTCAATAATAATTATGACTGGCTATCAATTGCAAAATAGCTCTGGTAGATCAGTTAAATATTTCAATTCTATATAGAAGCAATATAAAAGTTATTATTCAAATTTTAGATGAATAAAATGTTAATATAAGAATTATAGAGTGTCAAATCTGTTGGTTGAGTTCGTGATCGACATACGATGCTGTATAATTATCCAACAAAAAACACATTCACCCACTAAGGAGAAGATACGAAATGGGCTGAATTTTTCAGGAGTAATCTGGTCCTTTTCATACAACCACCATTCATAAGGTTCGCACACGGGTTTGTGGTAGTTTATCCCTTTGTCTAAAGAAAGTTTCAAAATGTATTTTATTCTTCTTCTAGATCTCCTTCTCGGCAATGAGGATAAACCGTTCAATCCGTTTAAAAGGGACTACTTCCAAGGACACTTTATAACTCTATCACTTAATATATTGAACTTGAGGTCTTTACTCTTTTAAGTTTGAAAACAGAATAATGGAAGGTCACGTTTTCTTAGAAAAAGAAGCTTAAGGTTATATTAAAGCAAACCTGTTGTAACGTGTAACGACTATAATGAGTACCGACTATTTCTTTTTACTCCCACTGTAAAATTACTATGTAGGCGGTTTTACATAAAATTCTTTTCATATAAATTTGTTGTGTAACCACATCTAACATTTACAAACTAAGCCAAAATAAAAACACAATAAACAAAATAGCATTAAGAATAGGTAAACGAATAAAAGCATATAAAAGTAACATTGACATTATTCACACTACGACGATGGTAGACCATCACTATCAAACATATTTATGTTGCTGAACACAAATGACATGATTTAAGCAATGTTGACATGCGTCAAGCAACAAAACTTGATCAAACATTATTGGTTTATTAGCAACATTATAAGAATTATGTTGCTAAATGTAAGAAACAGCACATAACTCGCTCTAATTATAAACATTATCATATATGTCTTTCAAAGTTTTACAACACCTATGTTGATAGGGTTTAAATAGATATATACCGTGCAATGTAGGTATGTATCCAAATACATTTTCATAACCAAATATCAATTTCTGTTTACTTTAATCATACTGCCATAACTTCATTGAGAATATGCCACGAGAAAGAAACAAAAAGATTTTATTTGAGATTTGTCAACGTTCCCTACAGCCCAAAAACAATATTTTCATCCAACGTCTCAACGACATTTACCACCCCATCAACAATATTCACATAACGCTATGCCTCAACGGCAGCTCCCCATAGCAACACAATCTCATCCTCCTAGACTAACAGCACCGAAACCCCAGCCTCGCCCCGAGCTGATTGATATTGAGCAATCAATGAGGTCCAGGCATATAAATTATATGAATAGACCCAACCAAAACGACTAGTTTTTTGGGAAAAACCTAATATTGCAAATGATGAAATTCAAAGGCAAAACAAAATGCAAAGAAATTTTCATATAGGAATCAAGGAAAAGGACAATTTAACTCAATAAGAATACGAGAAACAAATAGAAAACTATGAAGAACAAGATGGATTACCAGCATTTCATGATTACTTCGAGAATCAATACGATGCTTCGGGCGAAGATATTGATAACGAGGTATTGACGCAAGAAATCGTCGATATTAATTTTTTAGATTAAAAAACTCGTGCTTACCCTACTTCGAGTGTAGGACTAGTACGGGTAAAATTTTAAAATTTCTTATTGATACCGGGTCTACCAAAAGTTATATACAGCCATCGTTAGTAAAAAATACTATCCCGAACGAAAATATATTCTTCGCGAAATCAGTCGGTGCGACTACAAAAATAACCCACCATACATTTATTAATCTGTTTAACAACAACACAAAGAATATTAAACTATTTCTCCTACCATTGTTAGAATCTTTTCACGGGATACTAGGTAACGATAGTTTAAGGCAATTATCTGCGATAATGTACACTGCTGAAGATTATATGCTAATAAATAACGAATATAAGGTTAAAATAAAGCAACAAGTCGCAATCCGTAAATACAATTGATATCCGAAATATTCACATGAGTCCGAAACAATAATTTCAACTCAACCAAATAGTAAATAAATGCGAAAAACATTTTGTAACCCAAATGTGAAGTTAACATTTACAAGAACTGTTGTTGCAGAGATACACACTAAGGATGAAAACGCAGTATACTCAAAATACTATCCTTATCCAATGCACATAAAAGAGGAAGTCGAAGCGCAAATTAAAGACTTACTAGACAACGGCATAATTAGACCTTCTCGATCGGCATATAATTCACCCGCTTGGTTGTAGATTATCGAAAACTAAATGATGTTACTATATCGGACAAATACCCCATACCAAACATTAATGACATTTTACCTCAGCTTTCAAAAAGCAAATGGTTTTCCGTGATCGACTTAAAGAGCGGATTTCATCAAATTCCTCTAAGGGGAAGTGATATGAAGAAGACCGCGTTCTCGGTAAACAATGGAAAATATGAGTTTATGAGACTACCATTTGGCCATAGAGCGCTGGATGATATCTTGCGAGAACATATTGGCAAAATATGTTTCGTCTACATAGACGACGTAATCATCTTTGCAGAAGATGAAGATAAGCATTTAAAAAATCTTAAAACTGTTTTCAAAACTTTAGAAAGCGCAAATCTAAAAGTTCAGCTAGACAAATGTGACTTTATGAAAACAGAAGTCCAATTTTTAGGATTTATAATATCAAGTGCGGGAATTAAAACCGACCCAGACAGAGTAAAAGCAATAAAGGACTTCCGTGTTCCAAAGATCTTAGATGTTTTCTAGGCCTTTCAAACTTCTTCAGACGTTTCGTCAGGGATTACGCAAAATTGGCGAAACCCCTAACTGTACTCTTGAGAGGGGAGAGCGGAAAAGTATCAAACATACCTCTAAAAATATGAAAATAGATCTTAACGAAGAAGCGATAAACGCTCTTAACAAGCTAAAAAATGTATTAATGTCTGAAGACGTCTTGTTGGTTTACCCGGATTTCAATAAGGAATTCCATTTAACCACAGATGCATCCAATTATGCCCTCGGCGCTGTGTTGTCGCAAGAAGATAGACCTATTGTTTTCCTATCCAGAACCCTTAGTAAATCCGCAGAACACTATGCGACTAACGAAAAAGAGTTACTTGCAATGGTGTGGGCCCTCAAATCATTGAGGAATTACATGTATGGGTCAACAAAGTTGAAAATTTTTACGGACTATATGCCATTAACCTATTCCTTGAACAATAAGAATTCAAATTATAAACTAAAAAAGTGGAAAGCATTTTTAGAAGACTATAACTACAGTTACTTTACAAACCCGGAAATACGAACGTTGTCGCAGATGCTTTATCAAGGATTCCACAAGAAATATTACATATAAAATCTATGACAGTAACCCAGCATAGCGATGCAAGTTCATCACATGATCTGATTCAATATACCGGTGCTCCGATAAATGCTTTCAAGAATCAAATTATATTAACCTCGCTAGACACACCCTTACAACTTTGAGATTATTTTCCCGACGTATCACAGGCATACAATATCAGGACTAAATCCATCGACAGAAAATTTGACTTCCATTCTAAAAAATATCTTAACCCTTCAGTCACCAACTGTATCAAATCTACTGATGAAATTCTTGGTAAACTCCAGGAAATCTTAAGAGAAAAATTTAGTCATTACAAGGCCAAATACACCAGAACTATAGTAACTGACATGGTGAATGAGGAAGATCAAGAGAATGAAATTATAAATGAACATAACAGAAATAGGTATGAGAATAAAGCTCAACTTATAACCAGGGGGCTAATTCCGGGACTCGTGATAGAAATAAATTCGTATCGAAATTAATTTCGATCGTGCGAGGATTTCTGATGATGGCACTCGTTACCTTGAGAATCCATTTTTTTAATAAAGTGTTGTAAAAGATAAAAAATCCTTAACCAACACTACAAATATGTAAACAAAAACATATGCTTACAAAGAAAATGAAATAATTTATCAAAAGTATTGCGAATTTCTTTAACAATTTCGAAAGTTTTTCCTTTTTTAATCGCGGTCATGGACGTAAATTTATTTTTTTATTCTTCGTCATCAGAGTCTGAGAGTGAGTGTTATATTAATGCAATTAGAAGGAAAATCCGAGTAACAAGTGATCCATTGGGCTTGCCAAACAATGAGTAAGTATACATCCCCTTGATTTGTAAAAATTACGTGTAAAAATTTATTTTTATAGGTTTAAGAAACGTTTTAGAGTTTTCAAGGAAGCTTTTAACATTATTCTTGAGGAGTTAGAATTTACTGGACATTTGACAACTGCCGTACCAGCAAAAATACAATTGGCCACCACTTCATTGATTTTGGCTTCCGGAGGCTTTCAAAATACTGTCGGCAACGATTTTATTATTGGTATAAGTCAAAGCGCACTTTCGAAAATAGTTCCAAGAGTTCTGGATGAAATAGAAATGAAACTATGTCCAAAATTTATAAATTTCAGTACCGATAGTTGGGAGGAAACAAAAGAATTTTTTATGAAGAAGTACAAGCTTCCAGGAGGTTAGTGTCATGTACAACTAATGTACATACATATACACACCTATGAAAATGATTAACTACTTCTTTTTTTTAGTCATTGGCTGCGTAGATGGAACTCATTTTGGCTTACAAAAACCACCAAATGAGCATATGTTTTTAAATGGAAACGGTTTTCATAGCCTTAATTCAATGGTTTTAAGTATGTTTAATAATAACTATCGTAAATAATAATAATGATTTATTTGCAGATATGTGATCACAAGTATGTACTTTTAGCAATAAATAGTAAATATGGTGGTGCAGCTCATGACTCTTTTGTCTGGAAGGACGAAAGAATTCTCTTAGTAGAAAAATACAAAACCAATTTGCGAAATTTTTGGCTTTTAGGTAAGTTTTCTCAATTAACAAACAGAAAATATAATTAATATAAATAATTTCACATTTCAAGGTGATTCTGGTTATCTTCTGGAAGCATGGCTAATCACACCTTACCGAAGTCCACAAGAAGGCTCGATAGAATCACAATTTAATGACAATCATGCAAAAGCCAGATGTATAGTTTAAAGAACTATAGGCATGTTGAAAGCCAGATGGAAAATTTTGTGTCACGACAAAAGAAGCAGATACACTCCTCAAAAGGTTGCAAAATATTCCAATGTTTGCAGCGCACTACATAAGTTATGTATAAAATTTAAAGTGCCCAATTATAAGGACGTCCAGCAAACAAATATTGAAGAAGCCGCTGTAAACTTTGACATTGAAACGGACACACAAATAACTAAAATAGAAAAGCAAATAAGAGATAATATTAAAAATTGTTTGTTATCAAACTAAATGTTGTACTCCCAATTTATATAAGTTCCTATTTATAGAAAATAAAACAAAAAATTAAAATAATAATTTAAAACTAATTCATTTATAATTATTGTAAATTTTATTTACGAACAAAAAACAGAAAGGTAAACTTCAATACGAAAAAAACAAAAAATAATTCTTAATAAATTAATATTTAAAAGAAATATGCTAAACTCTAATGTCAGTAATTCATACTAATTTTTGTTTAGCTGCTCCAATTCTTTTGTTCGTATATTTAACTCTATCCTCTTAATGTCCATATTAATTTGGTGAAACTCCGTAGCCATTTCCATTTTCTTTTCTTTAATATTTGTTATTTTATCCAGTCTTTTTAAAACTTCATTGTGGTAAGTCCGGACCTCCTGTAAGCCAGCAACAGCATCATCAAGTCCTGCTGCCTCCAAAATTTGTTCATCAGCAACACTTAGCGGTTTTTCGTCAAAAGGACCTCCTCCAGTTTTCTTGATTGAATATTTATTGTAAGAAAGCTTTTTCTTAACCATTTGCTTTTGATCAGAATACACCTACCGAAAATTACAAAAGTCTTTATCTGCAGCATGTTAATGTGGAAAACAATTAATAATTTACCTTGCGCCAAGTTTTTACATCTATTAGCTTTGGACCGGAGGCATTTAATTTATTAGTTAAAGTTTCCCAAAGTCTGTTAGCAGTAGCTTTTCCTTGGCATGTATTTGCTAAAACGCCTTTGGCCAAATTGCTGTGCTCAGACATAAACTCAGCAAGAATTTGTTTTTGTCTGAAATTTATTTTTGTTCTATTCGACCTAATAATTAATATTAAATACTTAATTTGCATAAAACTTGTTAAAGATTTAACTTACATTTTCTTGTTTTTGCGTGAACCGAAATAAATAAAATGTAGTTAATTTTAAAAAACTGTTGTGGCACTTGTAAAGCGTTCAAACAAGAATAATTATTTTTTACTTTTTAACAAGAACAATAAACCCTTAAGTTACTCGTTGGAGTTTGTGTAAAAATTCCTTTACAAATGTGCAAAAAAGGAGTAATACAAATAAGTACGAAAATCTATACGAATAATTAATTAATATAACAATTAAAATCTTAAATAAACACTTGTTATCCAACGAACTATTTAAAATTAAAATTTCGACACCAAATTTGATAACGAATAAAACTCGCACGGTTACATTCGATCGTACACTCGCTATCGAGTGCCATCATAAGAAATTTCGATTCAATTTACTGGATAGCAAGTGGGAGAATCCCAAAATTAAAACAAAATCAAACTTCAAGTAAATTTCGCACGATATCGACTGCGAGAATTAGCCCCCAGATGTTATTTTCCCCAAATGAATGCGAAAATCAAACGATTGACAAAACTATGTAAGGTTTGCAAGGAAAATAAGTATGACCGTCATCCTAATAAAATTTCGCTTCAAGAAACACCAATTCCCCAATATCCAGAGCAAATTGTTCATGCTGATATTTTTATCACAGAAAAAAATCTGTATTAACGGCTATTGATAAGTTTTCACAATATGCGCAGGTTAGAATGTTAAAATCCAGGGCGGTAGAAGACACAAAAGAACCTCTGAGAGAAATCCTTTTGGCTTTCGGTATGCCAGAAATCATGGTAATGGATAATGAGAGATCTCTAAATTCAATGGTAATTACTTTCATGTTGGAGAACCAATATAAGGTCAAAATTTTCAAGATCCCTCCGTATGCTAGTTCTGTTAATGGACAAATTGAGAGATTTCACTCAACACTTACAGAGATAATGAGGTAGAAAATTAAGGTAGCAAATGCACATAATTCCTTTTCAGAACTTCTTCATAGATCTTTGTTCGAATACAATAATTCTGTGCATTCAACCATACTTAAAAAACCAGTAGATGCAGTTTTTGGCCGACGTTATTAAGACAATCCTAAAAAACTTGAGGAGGATAGGCTAGAAATTATTGAAAGATTATAGCAGAAACAAGCAAAAGATATTGAATTTCGCAATAAATCAAAATCACTCTAAAAGAATTATAAACCAGGACAGAGAGTTTACGTTAAAATTAACAAGCGGCTAGGGACTAAACTAAGTAAGAATTATTCTGAAGAAATCGTCAGAGAAAATCGAAAAACTACCATTGTAACAGAATCGAGTCGAATTATTCACAAGAATAACATTATAAACTAAAGAAAACTTCTGTATTCCATGGCCATTCTTGTTGTGACAGACACGGAAATAAAAATACTTGACTATTCCAACTCCCAAATCATCTCTATAAATACTGGCTATGCTAAAGTGCAGACTGGAAACTTAAAACTGGTGCATGTTATCGAGCCAGATAACTATCAGAAGTTGATCAATAAGATACAATCAACGTTAAAGTACAATATGTCCAATTCCCATCCTTTATATCCCTTCCTAAATCATGAAACTCATCAGCTCCAAAATCACCTAAATAGAATTAAGCCTCGAATTACGAGGTCACTCGATTTCATTGGTTCAGCATGGAAATGGGGCACTGGAAACCCAGACCATGCAGATTTCGAAATTATTAAAGGAAAAAATAAATAATGCGTTAGAAAATAATAACCAACAAGTTGTCATAAATAAATTAACTATGGAAAATATAAACGACCTTGCTAAAACTACTAATACGATTTTAAATTTATTAAAACAAATGAAATTCCTAATTAAACTATAATAACTACTCTTAAGTATAAAATAGATATTTTAAAAGAAGAACTGTTAAACATTCAGAATGCCATTCATTGGGCAAAGGTCGGGATAGTAAATTCATTTATTTTATCTAATAATGAAGTAAATATTGTAAAACAAATTTTTGAAAAAGACTCAATTCCATTTGTAAACCTTGAAGAAGCCTACGAATTTTCCGAGGCCCGAATAGCTTCTAGCAATAGTACATTAATTTATATTGTAAGCATATCAACAGCCGATGTTCAATTTCGTTACTATAAGACCCACAAAATCTGGGAATTTTTTTAATAAGGTACTTTATAGGGAAGTATTAATTTGTGCTAACTCAACATTTGGCATTAAAAACACTTGTAAATCACGTAATAAATTAATTAATCATTTGTAACATTGATGACCTAGTAAATATAGATAGTGACACTTGTGTAACAAGGTTATTGAGAAGTAAGGCATCAAATTGTACGTTAGTCAACAACAACACCATACCTATAATCGAAGAAGTTGCTCTTGGATTACTCTTGCTAAATCAATTTAATGACACCGTTTATATTAAATGATGAACCACGTCAGCTTAGTGGAACCTATCTTTTGCAATATCAGAACGCTACAATAACAGTAAAAAACAAGGCGTACAATTATTTTCAGATGACAGAATTGCAACCCTTACCGGCCATCTTACAGCCTAGATTACCTGGATCTGCTATCGAAGAAGTACTTACTTTGAAAACAGTAAACGAACTCAATTTAAATAACACTAAATCTATCGATCTTTCGGACATCAAGAATAAATGGAACTTTATGATAACTATTGGGCTTTTCACAATCTCCGCCATTTTAGTACAAGTACCCCTTTCTGAGTGGCACACAACGCAGCTGACTAATCCACCACAAATAACAAGATTATCAAAGATTCCCTACTTTTGAATAATGCGACCGAGGACACTTGCAACTAAAAGGGGAGGTATTAACCATAAAAACATTTGTTGGGTCATTACCTAAAATACCTACGAAATAAGTTATGCTGACTCGCATAAGCGTGTTACTTATTTAGTACAATGAACCTGTTATAAAATAATGCTGACTCGCATAAGCGTGTTACTTACTAATGCAATGAACTTGTTTTATTTTTTTTTTTTTTTTGTATTTCAATTTATGCTGAATGTTGAAAATGTTAATTGTGCGCAAATTCTCTTTTAGATCATAAGTTGTAAAATAAATTTAATTAAGTTTGAATTGTGAAAATAAAAAGACGCACCTTATACGCTGCGCAAAAAACCAAAAGAAAAAAAAGGCTCTTTTAATTTTGAAAATAAGTCGCATCTCAAGAGTTGCGCAGTAAGTATAACTAAAAAGAGTTAACTTATACATGTATATAAGCAGCTAATATATAACTGAAAGTCATCTGCATACATCTGTACACCACAGAATTTCAGCCTTAATTGTAAAACATTTGAGTAAATTGTATATAAAACGGACCAAGTATAGATCCCTGTGGCACACCTCTAGATATTGAAAAACAGTCTGATTTGTTACAATTATGACACACAAATTGAGTTCTATCCCGTAGGTAAGACGATATGAGCTTAATAGCAGTATCTGAAAAATGGCACATGTATTTAAGTTTTTGACATAGTATGATATGCTCAACGATGTTAAACGCCTTAGAATGATCAAGTAAAACTAAAAATGATATTATATTATTATCCACTTTTGATCGAAACTCCTCGGAAACATCAATAAGCGCAGAAATACAAATGTGATTGGGTCCGAAACCAGATTGCCTCTCAGAAAGCACATCGTTGTCATACAAATATTTAGTCATCTGCATATAAATTAATTTCTCTAGAACTTTAGAAAGGTAAGGTAAAATTGCAATGGGTCGAAAGTTTTTATCTTGCTTAGGCACTGGTATAATCTTCGCACACTTCCACATTGCAGGAAAAATAGAAGTAGTAATTATTGTATTTAATAAATTTGTTATATTTGAAGTAACATACGGCAAAATAAATTTTAAAAATTTGGGATGAATCTCATCATTGCCAGTAGAATTAGATTTAATACTAAGAATGCTTTTTACAACATCTGCCTATGTAACGTTTTTAAATTCAAAATTTGGTTGAGTGGCGCAATCAGAGATACCAAATGCATCAGCCGATTTGTAGTACTCCAGGTCAGCACTAGTTGTTGGTATATTAGAGAACTGTACACTAAGTTGACTGACATCAATAGTACTGTTCGATGCAATATTATTGTTAACTATTGCCATAGAACTAATATTTTTCCATTTGCTTTTAGTAAAAATAACTGTTTAAAATTTTCCTGCGTAAAAGCTTGATTTTGCAGCTCTGATTTTTAAATTTACCTCTTTCCTGCATGCCTTATAGAAGTTGTAGAGGTCAGTGGTCTTACATCTTTTCCACCTGTAATATGCATTATTTCTGTTGTTGATAAGGGTTCTAATTTCATTATTAAACCAGGGCTTTTCATGTGTTATTCTTTTCGTTTTGGTTTTAACATATTTTTCAAACAAATATTGCATGTTATGGTGCAAAAAAGTAACCTGATCATCTACAGATGGCATCAAAAAAGTTTGACTTCATGGTATTGATGTTAGTTCCATTTCCAGTTCAGTATAATCGATGTTTTTAAAATCTCTAAACGTAATCGCTTGTTCATTAGTAGTTGATTGGAAATTATATGATATAAAGAGAAAATCGTGTTGCGAAAATGCAGAAGCAGAAAGTTGGTAAAAAAAAGCATCCGATTGGTGTTATCAACAAAGCACAATTCAATTAAAGTGCTAGAGCTGGAAGTATGCGTCGGAATTGAGTTGTTTTTTAAATGCATACCACAAAAATGCGACTTTTCGGTAGTTGAAACACGCTAAATGTAGCGCGTAAGGCGCTTAATTGGTAACACTGGTTTTTTGGAGTGATTTCAATTGCAGATTCTCTTGAATATTTTTGCGAAGTAGATGCTGTTTGTTTATCCGTATTTGATTGCTGTTATTATTATTTTTGTTTATTTATTTTTTTTTTTTCTTTGTTTATATATTTGCTTTGGCTACGTAATCCAGCTTCATGTATTGAGTTTGTCTTTAAAGACTGTTTTTGTTTTTGTTTTTTTTTTACAATAATTAGTTCTGTTATGTTTATTATTGTCTTTTGCATTTTGGTTAAGTGTTTTATTTATATTTTGTATTAAAGGAAAACAACAATCTTATTCTTTATTGGAATTATTTACAATCACAGCGGAACTCAAAATAAACACGTCTGTTCAACAGGAAAGCACAACTCTCTTTTTATTATGACGAAACAAGTTCGTTGATATGTGTAAATTCAGAATGAAGGTATTGCGAATGTGGTGGTGAGTTTTTAAATTCTATTTTTGACAAGGTCGACGTTAGCTGTGTGCAGTCGTCGTGCGGAATAATACCATGGAAAATTATACATCATTTTCGGTAATTTATTCTGTGCAATTTGTAGTTTTTTAATGTGGCATTCGGCTGCTGTAGACCAAACAGGTGCAGCATAAAACATTGTTGCTTGAGAAGTGGCCTTGAAGATTAGATTTTAGTTCTGAATATTAAGTTTAGAATTCCTGTTAATTGAGGAATATAGTAATCTTGTTATATGTAAAGTATATGGCACTTAAATTTAAGTTTGGGATCTAGTATGCCACCTAAATATTTTGCTAACATTGTTGAAAGTAATATTATTCTGTGGTAAGTAACACGGTTTAAATCTTCTTGAGATGTATATCGCCTGGGTTTTCTGAGGGTTAACGAAAATTTCCATTTTGTTAAATATGTACTTATTGCAGTTAGCGTTGCTTGTAAATTATTTAAGATATCAGCCGAGTATATTGTGGAACTAAGTACAGCTGCGTCATCTGCAAAAATAGAAGTAATACATCCATCTAGCGCTAGAAAATCTGCAATGTATATGTTATATAATATGGGTGAGAGGCACGATCCCTGAGGAAAACCAGCTAATATACTTTTTTCTGCCGAATGCATTGAACCAATTTAGACGCTGAAACTTCGATATGAAAGAAAGATACTATTTCAATTAGTGATGTTGGAAAACCATATCTTATCATTTTGTATATAAGGCGCTCATGCCAGACTGAATCAAAGGCAGCTTTCAGGTCTAATAGAAACATTCCTGAAGGTTTTTCTTCTGAGAAATTTTTGGTAATGGTGTTGCGTATTATAATAAATGGTTGCATAGCATTATGCTCTCTTCAAAAACTGAATTGTTGCGCTGGTAAAATATTTTCCATATCAGTGAATTCAATAATTTTCTCCTTAATAACTTTTTCCAATATTTTGCTTAAGGAAAAAATAAAATTTATTGGCCTGTAGAAGAGTGTACAATCAACTGATTTATTTGTTTCTTTTCCTTCGAATGCTTCCAAACTTTGGGAAAACAATGCAGTCGCATGCATGACCTTATAATTTCAGTGATAAATTTCACTCCTTTTATTTGGTAAGAACTTTAAACATATATTTGTTATACCATCGACTCCTGGGTTTTACTTAGGTCTAAGCTTTTTTATAATAACGATATTTTATCTATTGAATTATTAAAATAGTTATATTCGCTTGTATTTGCATTGAAATTATCAATAGTGTTGGAAACTTCTATAAATGTGGCTGAGTTGCTGAGATTAGATGAAATTGAGTGGTTCAAACTAAATAATTGAGCCAGTATATCACATTTCTCTTGCTGTGTGTTATATTTTTCGTTATTGTGTTTTAGTACAGGAATGTTTGTAGATTTCTTCTTAAGAATTTTTGAAATGTTCCAAATAGGAGAAGAACCTTTCTCTAGTGTTGCCAACTGCCTATTCCAAAAGTTATTTTTGTAATCTTTAATTGTTTCTCTTATTAGGTGGTTATATTCATTTGTGCGTATGTGATCTAAAATGTTTCTGTTTCTTTTTCAATTTCGACGACGCCTATTTCTTACTTGTATCAAAAAATTAATACGGGGCGGTAAGCGTTGTAAGTTGGGAGTATCTCTTTCTTACGGACGCTATAATCAATAGCAGATAATACCGTTTCGTTAAATCTGTTAATTAAATTATCTATTTCATCCATATCGGTTGTAGTCATGTTATGTATAGGTAGATTATTGAAGTTGAATCTGCTGGATACACTATACGAATGTTATCCGAGTCTAGCTTTTCATAGAGAATATATCCCTAACAGTTAGCCAGCTACCAGCCTCAGAGATTATACCTACTGTTAAAATCACCGCCGAGGATACATTTTTCACCTCCAATATAAAATTTTCGTAGATCTGACTTTAACTTAATTTTCTTCGAATTATCCCTACCATCCGATCCACCTTGGAAATAGCAGGAATAAATTTTAATATAATAACTATTAGATGTTCTTATCTTGACACCAATATTCTCTATTAAGAATGTATCCAGAGTTTGCAAAAGTGTGTGTTCAACATTCAATCACTACTCCTCCCCTACGAGTTTCCCGATCATTTCTATAGCAATAAAAATCCTTATGTTTAATTGAAATATTATTTAACATAGTTTCTGATATGAGACAAATATGAATGTTTCCATTTAGTAAAAAATTAAGTAGCTCCCCTTTTTTATTACGAATGCCACGGGCATTCCATGTTACTATATTTATATTATTAGTCCTATAAAAACTTACAAGCAAGTGAAGTTATAACTACGAACTGATCTGCTTTACATTTACATCTTCTTAAATTGGTAATTAATTCTAGTGTAAGGTTCTTAATCTCCTGGATTAAAAACAAGTTTAAATTGTTAATTTGATGGTTCCATTGATTGGAATAATTAGGCATATCTTGTTTGAAAGTATTAGGGAAGTCTGAATTACAGTTAACATTGTTGGTACTACTGAAGCGCGTAGTATTGAACGAGTGGTTTTGCCTAAGTTTTAATTTAGGGTGAGAACTTTGCATTAGTTGTTTATATCTGACTCTATTTTGGGCAATCGGGCAATAAAGATTTGTGTGACCCATTACAGTTGGCGCACATGATAGCTTCGGAAGTACACTCAGATGTTTTATGACAATTGCATGTCATTTAGTTTCTTTTTTATAAATATTAGATCAAATTTATCTAGACCAAGAAGGACTGCTTTGTAAGGTTTTTCATGTTTTGTTCCTATGTGAAAAATTCATACTTAGATTCCAATTTTTTACATATTATGTAAACATCGGCCTTATTACTGCAAAATAATTTTAATCCAATTGAAATTTTACGCATTAAAAATTAGACATTTTTAAACTACGACAAAATTCATATATTTCTGACGTTTTGCATTTTAATATTGTGATAGGTGGTATATGTTTTTTTTTCTGTTCGTTTATTATTATTTCATTTTCGTCACCTTCAGTTGTCTGAAGTGGTACATAATAATAACTGCTAGAAGTAGTGTTTTTTTGTTGTTTGGGTTTCTGGTTTATTATGTTATGCCTATCATAGGCAGTAACATTATCAACAAACGAACGTTTAATGTTGTTCTTGTATTTTGTTTTTAACTTGTTATTATTTTTATTTTTTATTTTATTTATTTATTTATTTATTTATTTTGAGATTAAGGAATTTAAAATTCCGTTTGTTCTAATCGTTGTTGCTTTACAATAAAATAAGTTTTTGCGAAACTTGTTTATGAATACGGCCATTCAATAACTGAGAAATAAAATATATTATCCAAAATTAATGGAGTTGATGCAGATTGTTAGTAATCAGTGCGGAATTTTCCAAGATGTGAAATATGACAGAAAACCCATCAAACCGAAATGAAATTTTACATATATGTAGCTACGTTCGTCATGAAATGATACCACTTTTTAACCATCATATATAAATTTTCCAAATTTGGAGCGGCTCATTCATTGACCGATAGAAATCAAATTACTATTATCGAACAACTAGAAGGTCATTTCACCAAATTGGGAAAACCTAGGAAAGTAATTTCAGACAACGAATTTAAAACCGCAAGGATAAAGAAATTTTTGCACAAGGAAAATATAGAACTTCATGTAACTAAGCCCAACAGCAAGCTACGCAGATATTGAAAGATTCCATAGTACGATAGCAGAAAAGTTTAGAATTTTGTATAAATTAGAAAAAGGTTTGTCACTTAAACAGTTAATACAGAAAGCCATACGAAACTATAATGACAGATTCCATTCAGCGAAAAAATATACACCAAATGAAGTGCATAATAATAAAGTAGATTTTGAAATAGTGAAAAATAATTTAGAAGCAATTAAAAATAAAATCATTAATATGTAGATTAAATAAAGATAGTGAGGATTATGAGGAAAGGATATCAGAAGGATTTATAAAAACTATAAAGCGGCACAAAGAGCAACCGAGATAAAGGAAACAAAAATTGAAAGATATCCACCTATGGAACATTAAAATTTTCAGATAATAATCATGATATTGGTGACGTTGACACGACCGAGTGAAGGCACAATGAGTCTAACGGAACTAAAGGACCAGACAGGATTTATTGACCTACAAATAAGAGACTAGAAAATAGTTAAGAACAGTGACATAGTACTACATATAATTGACACTAAACAAATAGAAAACATTATTAATGAAATGACAGACAATATTATATTAGCGAAAACAAGTAACAAGGACATACTGTAAACCGAATTACTCGAAGTGAAAAATAAATTATAAACATTAGTACCGACAGAAAAAAGACAAAAAAGAGGACTGATAAATGCGATATGTACTGTTACTAAATTGACATTTGGAACAATGGACGATGACGATAGACAGACAATACCTAAGACATTTACCACATACAGAGGTGACATTAAACACGCAAATACACATAATCATTCATTTTAATTCAGCACTAGACCAAATAAAAAACATTGTAAAAAAAGATAGGAAATAAATTGAAGGAGGTCTTAATACTATAAATAAAATGGTAGAAGAAAAATACAAGCAACATCTATATCTACAACAATTGACTAAAATTAATTTGATAAAAAGTAAAATAGGACAAATTCCGGATACTGTAGTCTCAGCAAAGTGCGGATTAGTTAATCAAAATATCTTAAAAAATCATTAAACTAACAAGTACAATATTGATTTTAGTAAATTAAAATATTTGCAATTAGGATTAGCAACTTTTAATAACACTTGTTCATTCAAGCGAAAATAAGAAAAATTACCATTACCTAATAAGAATAAAAAAGAAATAGGGGAAGTTTTTACGTGTAAATATAAAATTATACAATTTGAGGAGAATAAACATTTTAGACAATGAAAACCCAGGACTCATTGTAAAGGGTGGGCAAATTTGAGGTTAGGAAATAAATTGGCTGTCAAATTGAGCTGCCAATCGTTGACACTTATGTAGTAAAAATATGGGAAATTTTAACTTTGGAACGCTACACTCTTGAACAAAGAATTTGAATTGTGAAAATTTACTGTTTGAAAAACTGAACGAAAACAACGCATTTTTCTACAAAATCATCTTTAGTGATGAGGCCCATTTTCAATTAGGCGGTTATGTAAACAAACAAAATTGTCGCATGTGGGGCTCACAAAATCCACACAATCCTAGAAAAAGCATTACATCAAAAGAAAGTGACCGTATGGCACGGTGTGTGGTTAGGTGGCATCATCGGCCTCTATTTTTTCGAAAAGAAGCAAGGAAACGCTGTCACCATGAATTCTCTGCCACTCTGCCACGAAAACAACGCATTTTTCTACAAAATCATCTTTAGTGATGAGGCCCATTTTCAGTTAGGCGGTTATGTAAACAAACAAAATTGTCGCATGTGGGGCTCACAAAATCAACACAATCCTAGAAAAAGCATTACATCAAAAGAAAGTGACCGTATGGCACGGTGTGTGGTTAGGCGGCATCATCGGCCACTATTTTTTCGAAAATAAGCAAGGAAACGCTGTCACCATGAATTCTCTGCCACACTTCTTTTGTGGGCACACTTGTCTAATGTTGACATCAGTGACCTTTGGTTTCAGTAGGATGGCGCCATAAGCCACACAGCCAGCAAAACAATTCAGTTAATGCATGAGAAATTTCCCGGTCGCGTAATTTCTCGATTTGGCGATGTCAATTGGCCGCCTCGTTCTTGTGATTTAACGCCGCTGGATTATTTTCTCTGGGGCCATTTGAAAGACCGGGTTTACGTGAAACAACTGCCACTCTAAAAGATGAAATTCAGCGCTACATTGACGAGATAAGCGAAGGTTTGTTGCAAAATGTGGTTCAAAATATTGTGAAAAGAGCGGACGTCTGCCGAAGTGTCAGAGGTGGACATTGGCCCGAAATCATATTCCATTATAAATTCCCATATTTCTATTTTATATTGATATGAATAAAAATTAATTTGTCAAAAAAATATGTTTTTAAGCCAATTTACTTCCTAACCTCAAATTTGCTCATCATTTATATTGAAAAAGAATTGTAAGTTAATAACAAATAGAGAATTAGAAATTATAGCATTATATGAAACATCATGATTAAAAACGCAGTAAATTTATTTGTAAACAATTCATGTAATAAAAATCATATAATTTTAAATAAAAATTATGTAATTCAATTTAACAATTGTTCAATAGAAATTAATGATTACTACTATTCTAATTTAGTTGAAGAATTCGAAAGGAATATTATGAGCTTGCAATATGATGATATAAAGAATTTAACTGAAAAACTTACTTTCGAAAAAATAGATAAAGAAAATAAACTAAATCCCGAAAATATTTCTAATTTAGAAAACCATAATAAAGTCGGAGAATTCTGATCCAAAGGAGGCAGAATTTACATATATAAGTAACTGTGTTGATATCAAGGCATTGAACCTGATAAATTCGAAAAAATTTTAAACCAAATAAATAAAGCCAAACAATAACCCAATTACATATTTCCGGTGCAAGAAATAATGTTTCCAAGCTAAGTGAATTGCAAATCAATATATTAGCATGATTACAACAATAATGAATATCATAAAACTTACTTAATAAATATACACTTTTATAAATAAAAATGTTAAATGAAAAAAAGTAATTTTTGCTAAGTAATCAAAATTGTAATACATTTTATAATACATTTTAAATTGTTGAATAAAATATAATATAAAATATATATGTTCTGATCATCAAAACAATTATTTTTTTTTTAACGTTCGAATATCGGTTAGAAATTAAATTCGTGCGAAATATACTTCAGTTTATAAAAAATGCATTAACATTAATTTTTTTCTATGTTTTATATATCGAAATTTATTTTTATTTTTTAGAAACGTTACTATTTTAGATCTTAAATGAATTTTGGAAAGATTTCAAGTGGTTTTCAATTTTAAGGAAAATGATCATATTAGTTACGAATACTTAATATCCATTGTAATTACCTTTTTCGTTTATATTTTCTAAATTTTAATTGAAAAAAATAAAGCACAAATTGAAAAAATGAAAAATAAAAATACAAATTTTAACTACTTGAAGGTTTAAAACAGCTACAAACATACAATAAAAATTTCAAATTTATAATTTTTTTTTTTTTTAATAGAACGGCCGCCATCTCACACTTACCCACCCTCACCCAACCGCGGAATGCTCGACCCCATGGTATAGGGACCCGTAAACGCAATAGTCAGACTTATAGCGAAAAAGGGAAAATAATAATAAAGAGTTTCAAATCAGATATAAAACTAAATCACAAGCATATATTAAGAATAATCAACATACATACTAAGGCAACAATAAAGAAAAAGGAAAAATTATGCCAGAGCATAATTCTACAGAATCAATCAGAAAGCAAACTACGTAATATCACACGCACTACAGTTGTGATCAATAGGTTGAGAATATAAATTAAAGTCATAATCAATGAATCCACATAATTCGTTCGATAATAATCCAACACCAAAGGACGATAATTTCAGGAAATTCTGAGCGAGGCGCTGAAATAAGCTATAAAATAAAAACTTAGAATTGACATCACCAGTAACAAGATTGCAATTAAAATAAATAAATAAAATTGTTAAAACTACTAATGTGATTAACGAATGAAAGCTTCCTTGGCTTCGAATCCAGCGATGTAGTCTAACGGGAATACAAGTAAGCTCAATTGTATGAACCAAAAGTACATAGTCGACTAGATCAATGGCTATACTGAAGTCAGTATAATCGACGTCTGTCTGAGCCACAGTAACAAAACCTTTACAAACTCACGTAGTAAATTCAAGAAGATTAGTGATAATCGGCCTACCCTTTAAAAAAGTTTACTGAAAAGGGAACAATAAAAATTTCACACAAAAAGAGGAAGCTCAGTCATAATCTCCCACATCGGCTTAGGAATAGCTCTTAGTTTCGCAATGGACATAAGTATAGTTCAGAATATTTGACCTGCAACCCGAGAAACAATAATGCAGAAAAATAATAAACGTCTCCTTTTGAAATAGCTGAAAATAACCCATTGTTAAGATGCTGCTAAAAATAAACTTCAAAAGACCATTCAAATTTACAACACAATTCTTCAAAACTCATACAGGAACACATCAGTGCCAGGGAAGTGTGAACATTTCAACCTAGTTAAAGACTAATAAACAGAATCAACGCTGAAAGTATGTATATCGGAAATGCAAGCATTCGTCATAGAATAGGGATATGAAGTAACACCAGCTAAACCCAAAACAGAGTCGGTCTGCTCATATGTTCCAAATGACAAGTTAATTAAAAGATGATCCATCACCATAAAATAATTCATAAAGAAACTAGAACAGTTTCCGCTTAGCACTAACAAAGTCATAGAACGACCTCGAAGTAAAATTTTATTGGAAGCTCTACAACTACCTCATATAGCAAGATTGGCTCAGCTTCATCCATCATACCTAGCCCAAACAGCATCAGAACTAGACCCATAACGCTTATTGTGACACACTCATCAAAGACTCGAAACAAGCGGAGTCAGTACAAGGCGCATTCGGAAAGAATGACCAACAATCAATCAACAGGTGCAAGTAAAGTGTTCAAACGACGAAATCCGCATGTTTATATTCAATGCGCCTTTCACTATCAAGCGGAATCTTTCTTCCGGTAAAAGAACGAAAGTCAAATTCAATACTTACAGACAAAGAGAGGTGGTAAGAATTTTCAGAAATATATATGGGGCAATACGAAACAATGAAAAAATGTTAGGGTCATCCACGAACATAAAATCCAAAATCCTACCCATCAAATTCTATACGTGATTCACCGGAAAAGACAAGGATCGGACATAACCGACAAAATTAACCTCAGGTGAAAAGCTCCAACAAATATGGGGAAGATTGTAGTTTCCTGTACCATTGAATCCCTGACTGTAGAAATCATATCAAAATAGCCATAAACACACTGAGATCAGAATTATGAAAAACATATGAACACACACAGAAAAAAACCCAAAGTAAAATCAACATGAAAAAATTTTAATTTTAATTAAAAAAAAAATTTCGTTGTTTCATATAAAATTAATAGTTGTATATGTTGTTTTAATATTCAACACTGTTGTTCGGCTTAACATAAAATTATACATAAATATTAATTTTAAGCTCTTCTGCAGCAAAAAAAAATGATTCAATGTTAATTATACATTGTTTGCGTATAACAAAAATAATAGTTTTTTATTTTATATAGTATTATTTTATCGAAGTAAGGTATGCCTTAAATTTTTTGTGTATATATATGTACAGTAGCGAGCATTAAAAATAAACTCAGCGTGTCGTAATTTGAAATTGCAATCTATCACTATCAACGGTAACCAATTCAAATTCTATTTTGTATTCTTTATAAGAAGAATAAGCTTACTTGATATTATCAGCTGATTATCTTTTTAATTTGATCACAATATTTTAATCATTATAAAAAGTGACCATTTTATGCAAGCAAAAAAATGCAACGTGCTGTTAAAGTAAGCAGATCAGCTTAGTTATATAAAAAAATAGTTTCATTGTGAACGTTTTTTGTATGTTTCAAGAAACAGTTCTCAAACGTTAGCAAAGTGGCAATAATAAAAACTTTGTAGGAAGGAATGGCAATGAGTTGGAGTTCTATTCGGAGCACACAAATCTACTTTTAGTCGAATTTTCTCAAAATTTCACTCTTCTGGAAGTGTAGACAGAAAACAAGGAAGGCATCGCCAACGAATTAATACTGCTCGTCAGGACCGAGAAATGATAAAGCCAATAATAATTGATCCACGAAAAACGGTAGATGTTGCTAATTACGCAAAAACACAAGCGGTCGTCTTATTTAGCGTACATACCGCTAGACGCAAATTATATGAAGTCAACTTATATGCCAGACCTCCCTGTAAAAAGCCACTAATAAGCAGAGTTAAAAAGAGAAGGCGAAGCATTGCATATTTAAACTTGGTATTGTATATTTGTTTTTATTTGCAATATTTTGGTTTAAAAAACTGTAAATACCAAAGAAGATATCATTACAGCTATCAAAGAGGTTGTAGAGCGACTTGTGCCCAAAAAAGAGCAAAGGGCAAGAAGGAGGTGACAAAACTGTGGCAAGAGCGGTCATTTTCAAAGACATTGTAGGGCACCGCTCAGAAGTGCAAGATTTGCGTCACCATGGAGACATGACAAATGGGAAAACACTGGCTATAGAAAACCTGAAATATTGCGTCTGTATTACCCTATCAATAGGGCAGAGTCGCATAAGATGGGCTTAGGGATACACAACAGAAAACTAATAAATGAACGACGTAATGTAAATGAGGTTGGACATAATGAGCATCATAGAGGCTGTGACATAAAAAAATTGCCACGTAATAGTGAAGCTTGTTACAGCAGTTGAAATAGTAAAAACGAATGTAAGATAGCCGCTGATTAAACATGTGATAAGGCCAAAGAGAACATTATCAACATCAGACGATTACGTCTGGAAGTTAACGAGGACTGATCAACGGCTCAGAGAAAAAACTATGTACTGGCAAGGATAATAGCAGCTAAATAAAAAGACAAACGGCCTACTAGTAACGAGATATCAGCAGATAGACCTCTAATAAAGGCTTATTGGGCTCAATGGGATAGTTTACAGCTGATAGATGGGTGTTTATACCGAAGTTGGGAAAGTGCAGACGGAAATAAAACTTCCAATCTGATAGTTGTTCCTTCCTCAAAAATGAATGACATTTTAAATCAGCCCCACAAGGAGCCTAGTGGTTCGCATCTTAGCGTGGCAAAGAAAGTAGACAAATTAAAATAGCGTTATTATTGGGTTGGATGCAAGCAAGCTGACGCCGGATGGATAGCAAACTGCACTGAAGGTATTGCGGATAAAAATGCAGTCAGAACGTATCAGAATCATCTACAGTAATACAAATTGAGAGCACCAGTCGATAAGGCCAAAAAAAAAATTAAAGTCCCGAAGTACTCAATGAATCGAGGCACACACGACTAGAAATTGTCAGCGATAGAATGAAAGAAAGATACGATCGTGCAGCAAATACGAAGGGCTTCCATGAGGGACAACTGGTTCCATTCTACAACCAACAGCGGAAAAAAGGATTATCTCTAAAGTTTCAAACTAACTGGGATGGACCTTATAAGATAGTCAAAAGGTTGAACGATGTGGTATACAGAATACAGAAGAACAATATCCCAAGACCAAAAATGAAAGTAGTACATCTAGGGCGACTGACGAGCTATGGGAAGAGAGATAATGAGCAGCGTTACGAAAATAAAAATGCCTAAATTTTGGTATATTTAGTAGTTATGTGTCAGCCTGTCAATCCCGTGCTTATTTGCGAATTTGACAGCACTGCCAAACCGACCATCTTTAGGTTACATTTGAATTAACGGACATAAAATCAGAAGATATGAGACATTTCCGGAACTTTTCAACCTGTAGGCAATGTGGTTTACAAAGAAGCTGCTTTACCTACACGTCAGTTAGTTATCTTTTTGCTCTCATAAGATAAAGACTTTAAGCGGAAATAGGAGTGTTGTATAAACGAATATTAAGCTGTTTTATTGAAATAAACTGTATAAAAGTTATAGTGTAGTAAAAAAAAAAGCTGTAAGCAACAAAAAAGTGGTTTGTTTTATTTTAATGCAATTTAAACGAACTCAAACGTTTTAAAAAGGTTAAAACGTAACAATATATTAAAATTACCGACCATTATCTCAAAGCCAAAAATAGCAACATTCAACCAAGTTTCCGAAAGAGATATTAACTCAAAATCAAATCTCCCAGAAAAATAATTCACTTCGGCCAAATATTATTATCCACAATATCCTTAAACCTCTCGCCAGAAATAAATAGTTTGAATGAAGATATACTAAGCCCTAAAAAACATTCATATTCAGACAGTCAAACTCAAAGGTCTCTCGAACTTTTGGATTAACAAAATACCTAATATCCTTAAAAGAGAGGGGTATTACACGAGAGGTGGGATAAAAAAATGGTCCTCCTTGGTTTCACTTTAACCAATCCTCTGAAAGCATTAGAAATCTCAAACATCGGCAAAGAAAGGTCATCCAAAAAAGAAGCGGAAACATCCACAATTGTGCAGCTCTGGGCAAAGAAACTGCCACAATCGGTGTTTGTTTGAAAATTTTATAAATTTTTAATATTATTATAATATACTATGCCACGCCGACCCATCCAATTTCTTCCGCTTTTTTACTGATGATTTGTATTAAGTATGAAATCATTTAAACGAAATTCAGAAACTTACACTTCAATCGTTCTCAACATATACAAAAAACCATATTTACTTTGTATTTGATGTACCATGCTCACTTGTCCAATTCCACCAATTTTTATCTGACTGACAAATGTCTTCACCACTATGTTATTTGTACCAACTTTAGAGATTCTTAATGTTAACGTTTTGAAGATATTGACAAATAAAAATTTACTTTGTATGGGCATGGCACCACCCGGATGGCATTTCCTTCCAGACATAAAAGGAGAGACTGTAAAAATTTCGGTTCAGCCGTTTAGCTGTCTATTAAGTCAAAACATACAAACACATTTATTTAGATCAAATTTAGTTCTAGAACATCTCTAATACGAGCACTAACTTTGTAAAATGGTTAGCACCATCGAATATAGCATCCTCGAATTAGCTTTACCAGAAGGGTGCCCAGCTTGTTAAAAATTATTTGTCAAATTCGAGCACAGTGTTATTATTCTATTAATAAGAATCACCTTTTCATATTGTTTTTTTTTTTTCTGCTGTACATACATATATTGTAACTTTCAATTAAGTAAATTTTACTACAAGATTCTTGCTGTCAGAGCGTGATTCAAGCGCCTTAAGAAGACTATTATATCATTAAAATAGCTCATTAATATTAATGTTTTAACCTTCATTATGGTTGGCGAATCGTAGTCATACTTCGACGTCTTTATACAGATTGAAGAAAAATTTTGTTTATTTTAATATAGGACTAAAATGTGGAAATACGACATCGAACACTCCAACCACGGTACACATGTACATACAGTAGTGGCTTTATAATTACAAACGACTTAGCAGCACACATATTTGTTAAAGTATTTTAAGAACTATGCTTTTTATTTTAAGTCAAAGAACGAGAAATAGCAAAATAACCAATCAGTATTAAGTTTAAAATAAAACAATTTACAGCATCAATAACATTTTTAAGATAATTTACTGAAAACAAAAAATAGCCATTCCAGTTTGGTCACATAATTAGAAACAAAACAAAATATTTATATACAACTCGAAAATATCTTCATAAAGTCAAACAAAATGGGCATATATTTTAATATTTTGTTGGATAACCATTATTTTTGACAACATCACCTAGTCTCTTCGGTAAACTTTTTATTAAACCTTGGCATGTTTGCTGGGATATGTTTTGACAGCTTTGCTGCACCAACTGAAACAACTCATCATTATTTCGTGGAGTTTTGTCCTTCAGATCTCTCTTAACAATTGCCCATAAGCTTTCAATTGGGTTGAGATCAGGACTTTGGGGTGGCCAGTCCAGAACATCAATATTTTGATCCGAAAGCCAACACTTTACTAACATTGAAGTGTGCTTTCGGTCATTGTCATGTTGAAAAATGTAATAGACGGGCATATTTTCAAAGGAATATGGTTCCATTACATTATCCAAAATGCTTTTATATTGATGTTAATCCATTATTGCCTGAATTCTCACAATTGGAGCCACACCACGCCAAGGAAAAGCACCCCAGGCCATATATTCCGCCACCGTGTTTCATCGTTTTCACTGTGTACCTGGTGTCTAAGGCTTTGTTTGGAGGACGTCTTACATACGTTTTTCCATCAGATTGGAACAAGTTAAACTTGGATTCTTCGCTCCGGAGAATTCTATTCCAGAAACGTGTATTTTTGTAATCATTTCTCTTTCTCCGCTTCTTTATATATATATATATATATATATATATATATATATATATATATATATATATATATATATATATATATATATATATATATATATATATATAAATATCATTTCTCTTGCAAACCGCAACCGCTTCTTTATATATATAAAAATATGTATATATATATATATATATATATATATATATATATATATATATATATATATATTTTTTTTTTTTTTTTTTTTTTTTTTGGACACATGCGGTTTTTTTGTGCAATGAACCCGCAAAGTTCTGACTCCTGTAAATGCCTTCTTATTGTCACAAAAATACCATTTTTTTACAGTAGGAAAAGCCTTGAGCGATAGCCGACATGGATAGTTTTTCCTTCTGGTAACACTGCACAATTAACTCTTGAATTTGGAGTACATGTCTTATTTTTACCCATTTAAACAACTAAAACGTCTCAAGTTTGTTACAAGTTTATCTATTGCTTTTCAAATTATACTTACTTAATCACTAAATAAAAGATAAATTAAGAATTAAGCGCAAAAAGTGAACGTATCTAATTATGTGACTAGCCAAAAGAAAGTAATTGGAAAATAATCTAATTATTATTATTTTTTTCTTTTAATAGAAAACTTTAAACTTGACCTCTTTTGCATCGACAACAATGTTGACTGTCTACTCGTCGAATAACGGTATTTCTAACTTACAGTCTAGGTGTTAAAGGATACTTCGATTTTATTTGCTTAGGACATCGTTTCCAATTATAAGGCATACGGTATTCTCAGCAAAAACAAAAAAAACGTGAAAAAAAACGAGTGAAAATATTAAAACAAATACAACGAAAAATATAACCTCCTTCCCAGAATTTCTGGAATAAATCAAATACATGAAAAGCTTAATAAACAAGAAGAGTTTAATAAAAAACTTGAACAAAACCTAAATTGTTTAAAAAAATGAAAATTCAGAATGACTGAATGATTTAAAACACTTCTCTGGAATGCAAACGGCTTTAAATTAGATTCGAATGAACAAAAAAAAGTATTAGCACTAGAACTACCAAGAGTTACCATATACCTACTACTATCAACCGGTAAAAATTGCCGGTTTGTTTGTTTAATTTCACAAAATAGTAGAATTCAAGAAATAAAACTATAAATTCATAAGGTAATTTAATTTTAAAGAAAATAAAATATACTTCATTCAAATATTTTAGTTACATAACATAAAGAGTAGTTTTATTTATTTTGTATATTTGTTCATTTTATTTACGTCCATTTTTTTAAAGTACATTTGCCACAAAGACATTTTTGGCAGCGAGCACAGAGGTTGGCGGATTTATTCCCAGTGTATAAACTTATTTGACACGTTTTTCGTATGAAAAATTTTCAGAAATCTTCAAAAGGTTCAAGTATTCTAATTCCGATTGGTCTTAATACTTTCATGAAAGTTATTCTGCTAATTGAAACAATACATTTTTTCTTGATAATTTTTCTTCAGTTGTTTCTTTGTATTAAATCCATTCATTTATTGCAGCTAAGTCTAGAATATTGAAAAATATTTGCGAAGGCCATCTTCGAGATCCTGACCTCACACTTTATTTCCTTGCCATTTGATTGGTAGCTACTCTACTCCGAATTTAGTAGTGTTGTAAAATTTTATACTTTTAGGCATCTTTTACAATGCTAACTAAATTATGTTTCGTACTCAGCAAGATAACTTCTTTTGTTGGCTTATTTTTATACATTGTCAAAACAGCATTGTTTGCTCTATAAATTACAACTATTACATTTATAGCCAAGGCATCCCTGGCCTAGGTTTCATGGCCTCTTATCCTAAAAATGACCTTCTCCATCCTATTTATGCCAAAAAAAACCTCATCGATCCTCGTCTGGTGGACTTTATAACCATGAAATCAAGAGTTTATGGCCAGTCTTCCCTGTTGCCTTTACAGTACCCGATCAGAGATGTATAGATCATATATGGTTTGCTTGTTGTACATATCAATGGCAAGCAAGAATACTAAATTGTATTTTATATACACAAATTTACACATAATAAATAGAAAACGTAGAATTTTTTATTTCTGGGAATTTCCCATATACAAATATTGTAGATGTATAAAATTTCCAGGAATGCACAATATGTTTTCATTATATTATCATGGCCAGTCAAAATGATATAGGTATAACACATAGATATCTCTGAAAACTAAAAGCGTAAGAACAAAATAATTTATAATATTATTGTATACACAAATTTAATAAAAATCGTAATATTATTGTAAAATACTAAGTAAGACTTAAAGAGGAAATATTATAAATAAATTATGCAACTGGTCATTTTGTCCAGTTCGTAACTCCCAAAAAGTTGATATATGTCTGATATCTGAAACACATTTTACTAACGAATCATAATATTTCGCGATATTGAAATTTATCACACTCCGCATCCTAGTAATCAATTCCGTGGAGGATGTGCAATTATTATTCGTAAAAATATCGAACATCACGAAGAGAAAAAAATAATATGTGAAGAATTCCAAGTCACAATCGTTTCAATTAAATTTAAGGTTACAGTTGCAAAAGAAATAAATAAAATTGCTAACAGCCATGCGGATAGATTACACTATGCAACAAGCATAAATACCTCTGATATATTTTTTTGATGCATTTTTAATATATTTTTTATATTTTTTTGATGCATTTTAGATTCTGATGATTTTTGAATTTAGGCGACCATAGCGCATCAAAAAAATATAGCGGTTATTCATGGTCAGAAAATTTTTTTCCATTTGTTGCTTAGTTTTATCAACACATGTAAATGAAGAGGCTTCAAGTCTTATCAAAAAGAATCTAGGTAGAACACCAATTTTAAGAATACTTTCTATTCATCCTATAACTGAAAACTTATAGACATAATAGAAACAAAATACTTGTTAGCAAATAATATTTATATCTCTAATTGTATTTGAAACATACCGTTTGTAAAAAACTTTTTCAAAGTAGCAAAAAAGTTAAATTCTTTTTTTAATTTGAGAATTCCTAGAACAAATTCTTAACATGTTTATTTTTTTGGACACTTCCCGTTACTGTACCTCATAAGGAATTCTAGATGTTCAAAACTTTTAAAATAGACTCACACATTACAACGCTATCAACAAAAAAAGAACTTTACCTGATTTTTTTTCAAAAATAAGAAATTATTGGAATTTGTTTAAATTTGGGCTTTTTATGAAAGAAGTCTTGGTTTTTTATTAATGTTATCGTATGTAAAGAAAGGCATTCCGGGAACACGAGTCTCAAAAGATTGAGGTGCATCCATCCGGCAAATCAGTTAGAAAATCCTTGATTTGTTTTCAGGCTAGTGTACAAGATAATTTTTCGCGCCAGTGAAAATTTATTATGGTGAGGCGTATCATATAAAACCGTCCGAAATCCGATATAAAAACATAAATATTCCTCCATAGTGGCTAGGACTCTGCTTACTTTTTCAGTGCAGATTATGATCTTGTACACGGCCCTGAAAACAAATCAGGAAATTTTCTGTCTGGTTTGACTTTAAAACAATGAATATACCCCGATATTTCGAGACTCGTGTTCAGGAATGTTTGCATATAAATCTAGAGTCACTTGTTGCACGTTTGACCAATTTTTTATTGCTAAACCCTATCTCACGTCTTTTAGATCCGACAACATTCATAAAAAGCTCAAATTTTTTTATAAAAAACCCAAATTCCAATGATTTCATATTTTGAAAACACTTTTTTTACAGCAAAGAAATCAGGCAAATATCTTTTTTTGTTGTTAGCGTTGTAATGTGTGGCCTTATTTTAAAGGTTATGACGTCTCGAAGTCCTTAAGAGATACAGTAACGAGATGTGTACAAAAAAATATTTTAAGAATTTGTTGTTGGAATTTTCAAATGGAAATAAGATTTTAACTTTTTCTACTTTGTAAAGACTTTTTACAAACTGTAATTTTTTTTACTTAATAAAGACATGTTTATTAAAAAAAATTAAAAGGAAATTTAAGCATTTTAAGTACTAATTTTTAATACTTACTGTTGTTTAATTGAGAGTTTTTCTCTTTATGCATATGCTTCATATGTTCCATTAAGGCATCAGTACCTAAAAATAATTTGTGACAAATTGGACAAGAAGTGGCATTAGGGCCACCAATTAAAGATGCATGCTGCTGCAATACACCGAGATGCAGCTGTAGCTCCTAGTTTTTGTTATCATCAGTTTTGTATGTTATGATGAGTGGAATTGAATCGAAAATGCATAAAATTAAAAAGCAAAAAAAAAATTATCTAAGCGATTAAGTTAAAGGAATACAAATGGATAGATATGATACGGCATGAAAACCACAAAATAAAGATTTGTGTTTATATTATGTCACTGACCTTTGAGGTATGGGTTCTTAAACTGGATTCGGTAGCGAAACTTTTTCCGCAAATATTACAATGAAATGGACGATTTTTTGCTCTTTCAACTTGTGCATCATGGTTTCTTAAATGTTGTTGTAAATTTGATAATTGTATAAATGCACGACCACAATCTGGCAGATGACACTTGTATGGACGTTCACCTGAAAAAAAAAAATCAATAACATTGAGCATTATCCCAATTTTTGTGTTTTTTTATATTTTTGTATTATTAAAAATGATTTAACTAAATAATGTCGTTAAAATTACGTAGATTTCTCCACCTCTTTAGCATTGCAGCTTCTGCATAAATCAACTTATTTGATTTTTAGCCTTTAGGCATACCTACTAGAAGCCCAATGGCCGGTTATAATTAGGGATGCCATACGTACTCTTTTAAAGAGTACACGAACTCTTTTTGACAAAGAGTGCTTTAAAAATTTAAAGAGCAATAGAGCACGCAAAAGTATTCGTTTTTTCAGAAGTACTTTTTTGTTAGTTGTTTGTATTGACATACTTTGACCATGCCAAACTGACTTTAAAAAACTGAACATACACTTTGTAAACTAAATGTTTTCAAAGTAAAAAAGTTAAAATCTTATTTCTATTTGAGAATTTCGACAACAAAATCTTAACATGTTTATTTTGTTTGTACACATCCCGTTACTGTACTGTAAAGACTTCGGGTGACCAAGAGGAGAAACTAGTAATGTAGTAGTGTTAGTGAATTTTTGCTATGTGCGTTGAATAAAAAAAACTAAAAACGTAAACAACAACACAAACAAACAATTTTTAAAAGTAAAGTGACGAACGTCTACTCTCATTCAGATCTATTCCACAACTAAATAATATTTGTTGATTTATTTATTATCTACTCATTTTCGTTCGGTTGTATCCATGTACGCTGTAAATAATTCTCAGCCAGATAAGGTTTAAAAGAGCTTATCTGTTCAACAATTCTTTGGAGAGAAAACTATATTGTTCTGCCGTATTTTCAGATGTTCAACAGACTTTCAAGAAAATATGCCTTCTTGACTTATATATAAATTGATAAACCTTATCTCAGCCCCATTCTATCTGTAAAGACTTCGGAACGTCATAACTTTAAAAATAGACCCACACTTTACAACGCCAACAAAAAAAAGTACCTTTACCCGACATATTTGCTGTAAAATAATTATTTAAAAAATAGGAACTTATTGGAATCTTGGAATTTGGATCCTTTATGAAAAAAGTTTGGATTTTTTATAGATTTTATCGTATGTAAAAAACATCGCATACTGTTTAGCGATAAAGAAATGGACAAATGCGCAACAAGTGACTCTATATTTATATGGAAACATTCAGGGAACACAATTCTCAAATGATTAGGGTATATCCATTGTTTTAAAAGCAAATCAGCTAGAAAATTTTCTGATTTGTTTTCAGGCCCGTGGATCATGTTCCGTGCTGAAAAAGTATGAAGTGCGTCGATACAAGCTTTGGACAATCCTACTAATTCCCAAACTTGGGATCTATGATTAAGGTTGGGTTAACATTGGCCTTAATATCGTTTAAAATATGAAAGTTGTAAATGATTCGGCAGAACGAGCAGTTAAGCTAATGAAAGATTTTAATTTAGTTTTATCCAAGAATGAAGAAGAAAAGCAATTGATAGTTCAAAGTGTAGCGGATTATCTGAAACTCTATAATGATGTGAACAAATGTTCTCTGTTAAAATAAAATAATACACATATTCAGTAATATTTTTACCACATACATCTTCAATCCGAGACCACTGAAAATGTAAGTAGGACCCATCCAAAGTTTGTATACAATTACTATTTATATTTACACAGTGTTGGCCTAGGCAGTCGGGCGAGTCCGATTGAACAAACATTGTAAGCGAAGGTTGGATTCGTCCAATTGTACAGACATTGTAAGTGAAGGTTGGATGATTTTAACTGTCAAATAATTATTTTAATTAGATTTTGATTCGATATAGTCTGTTCCATATACTACACCACGCACACAGTTAGTCCACTTGCACTTTCAAAAACACTTTTCTGTTAACCATTTTAATTTGGACTTAAAAAACCATTAGCAAAATAGCAGCAAAACAACAAACAAAATTCACAATCAAAGCTACAATAATAATGTGATATTGGGTGGGCCATCTATCTGTTTAAATTTGAACCAGCAATTATTTTGAATCTGGCAACACTTACTTCGTTCTCTTCTGTCGCAAAATTTAGTATATTATCTCCATTGGACGAAATGAATCGATTTATGCTTGAGCAACGTTGGAATTTATTGGAAATTTTCCAATACAAAGTCAATTGATCAGAAATTGAACGAAAATGACATGCTCGCAGAGAAGTTCCAACAATGCCCAGTGTACGCAAGTTTAGTACTAAGGTTCGTGAAACTGGTTTCATTGTTAATGCGCCAAGACGTAAGCGTGCTCGTACAGTGCGTATACTCGAAAATAACGAAACTGTGGCTGAGAGTTTGAGTGAGAACAGATCAACTCATCATAGAATCAAGAATTGAACATTTCAAGCATCAGTTTACGACGAATTTCGCGACGCCATACAAAGTTCAGTTAGTTCAAGAGTTGAAGAGGTATGACCATCCGCTTCGTTTTCGCTTCGGTAGATGGGCCAACGAGAAAATGCACGATGATGTTGATTTTGCAAAAAAAAAAATCATCTTTTCGGATGAAGCTCATTTTCACCTTGGTGAGTACGTTAATGAGCAAAATTGCCATATTTGGGAATCAGAAAACCCAAACCTGGTCTTGCAGAAAGAAATGCACCCACTACGAGTGATTGTTTGGAACGGCTTGTGGAGCGGAGGCATCATTAGTCCATATTTCTTTGAAAATGAGGACGGCGCAACCATTACGGTCAATGGGGACACCTATCGCACCATGATAACCGATTTTTTTGTACCCTCTCTTCATGGTATTGATGTGTACGATGTTTGGTTTTAACAGGATGGTGCAACTTGCCATGCATCTCATGCCACAATCGATTTATTGCGTCAAACGTTTTATGGCCGTTTAATTTGCCGAAATTTTGATGTCAGTTGGCCGCCAAGAAGCTGCGATTTGACACCGTTGGACTATTTTATGTGAGGCGCCGTTAAAGACAAGTATTACATCGATAAACTAGAGACAATTGAGCATTTAATGGCCAACATTTTTGATGCCATTGCATAATTTTGGAAAAACTTCAAACCGTTTTTGTTTTATTGAATTTTTTAATTTAAGCTTTTAAATGGCTCACCAGATACATTACTAAGCCAACCAAATCGGATGATAGTGCAACGGCTTTCCCTTTTGTTTCTAATGTAACTTTAAATTTACATTGCATTGGGAATCGGATGCAAGGAAGAGGGCTTTGTTTTGTGCCTCTGATAAACATTAATTATAGAATAGGTTGGGAATAAGACTAATCCGAATCGGACACTAGTTGTATGTGCTTAGAAATTTTATTTGAATAGTTCTTACTAACATAATAGTATACAATCGGATGAGTTTCAATTTCTTATAAATTTTGTACGACTGGGTACAAACTAAAAAAATAATATTTCTCTTTCTTTTTTCTATTAATTTTTGTTATTTATGTACGAACGTACATTTATTCATACATACTTAGTTTGTGAAAAAAAATATATTTAATATATATATTAAAAATGTATTTTTAAAGTTTTCAAGTCAAATTTCAAGAACGATGAGTCACGTTTTACCTTGCTCGATCGTGGTGATATTTTTCACAACATATTTTTAAACTATAACGACAATTTTAGGGTTACGCTCGAGACAACAAAGTTGAAAAAGCAGATGCCACTTCTCCTTAAATTGTTCTTAGTGATATGCCTACCCCGTTCTGCAAAATTATTTTTCATTTTGGAATATATATATATATATATATATATATATATATATATATATATATATATATATATATATATATATATATATCGTAATATAATATCGTAATATATATATATATATATATATATATATATATATATATATATATATATATATATATATATATATATATATATATATCGTAATATATATATATATATATATATATATATATCGTAATATATATATATATATATATATATATATATATATATCGTATATATATATCGTATATATATATCGTAATATATATATATAATATATATATATATATATATATATATATATATATATATATATATATATATATATCGTATATATATATCGTATATATATATCGTAATATATATATATAATATATATATATATATATATATATATATATATATATATATATATATATATATATATATATATATATATATATATATATATATATATATATATATATATATTACGACAACTACTGTAATTTGATTAAAATTACTAAAAAAAAGAAAGACTTCAAAATTTTTGAGAACATTGTTTATTTTAAAATAAAATAATTTGGTTTAAAAAATTTTTCGTTTTTCAAATCGATTCGGTTTACAGAACAGGCCCGAAAAGTTTGTGAAAAGAAATAAAAAATAACTCTTAACATTTGTTATGCCTTTATTTCAGAAAAATTATATCAACGTTCGCCTACAGCCGGCCAAATACACAGCATTTATCTTTCTGTTGACACTTCTACGAGTGTCAAGTAGTGTAATCAGACACCGTTTTGAGTATCGCCACAAAGGCTCAAAAACCGCACAATGTCGAAAAATGCTCTGTCAGGTTAAAATATGTGAGGAGATATGTTTTCGCCTATACAGATTATTATATTTTTTTTTCTTTCTCCAAACTGCACTTGGGAGCAAAGGGCTTCAATAAGAATTTTCCGTCCTACTCTCTTTTGAAAATAAATTTAAATTTCTTCTATTACTAATGCTATAAACAAATAGCCGACAACAGGCTACACGGCTACAATTGCCGTTAGCAGCATTGGTAGTCGTGTAGTCAGCTAATTAAATATAGTGGAACATCATAATATACTCCGATTTTTTGCCCTTGGAAGTTGATTTTGTTTTGCGTCACTGGTTTTGTATATGTTCCAACCTTCTATTGGTTTGGAATACTTTGTTAAAGGTTCGAGAATTGTGTTCCAAGCCTCTCTTTTCTTTCTTTTCCCATTTTCCAATTTATTTAAAAATATATTTGAAATTAAATTCTGAAAACATTCATTTTTGTTCAAAAACTGAAGTATATGTATGTTCTTATTTTTCATTTTCTTAATTTTCCGATCTTTTTACAATTTTATTTTCTTGTTTTCCATATTTAAAACTAGCAAACACGTAACAATTTGCGGAATTTATTTTAAAATATGTCAACATATAAATCACAACTGGGGCCGCATTCGTGATCGAATGGCTTTGATCGAAATTTTAGTTTTTGAAATCGCGGCATACGTTATCGAATGTCTTCTATCGAAATTTAGGATTTTGGCATTCGATAGCGAGTAGTTGATTGAATGATTTCAATCGAAAAGTTATACGATAGACTTAGAGCTTTCGTAAAAATAATTAATGTTGTCAACATTTTGTTTTTATGTCCAAATAAGCCGATTTAACACAAAATAAACCGATTTAACGCTACTACTACATCAACGTAGCGTTTTTCTTAAAAAATAAAAGTAGAGAACATTTAAAAATATATATGTGTTTTGTTTACATTTTTTTAATTATATTATTCCTACTGTTTGCTTTACATATAATAATAATTTTTTTCAACAATTATAACTATATTTAAATAAATACGTAAAGATGTAAGTATTTACCTTTCTAAAACAAAAAGAAACTAAATAACTTCCTTTATATATTTAGGACAAATGTGAATAAAATAAATGCTAAACAGAAGGTAGAAATGGCAGAATTTATGAAAGATCACCCCAATTTGGCAAAAACTGTAATTCCATATAGTGCTCAAGGAGAAACGGTGGCAAAAAGATTATGGGAAGAGCTTTCAACCCGACTGAACTCTTACGGTCCACCTGTAAAAAATGTTGCAGCTTGGAGAAAGGTATGTATGTATATTTTCTTTTTATATTCTTGTTATAAATTTGTTTTAACATTTATAGGTATACGCAGACCAAAAACACAATATTAAAAAGAAACTTTCTTTTAACAAGCACTCCAAAAGTAAAACCGGTGGTGGACCGTACGAGGAAATGCTGTTATCTCCATCAGAGGAACAAATTATTCAAGCTGCAGGAATTGAAGCAGCTGTTGAAGGTATCCCTAGCGTCAAAACATTTGGCATAACTAATACTCCAAAAGAAACTGATGCTAATGTGGAGGAACAAAATTTAAAAATTTATTTAGATGACGAATGCACTATAACATCAGAGGAGAAAAAGAGAAATCGCTCAAACTAAAAGAAGAGGAGCATATTGCTACCATGGCAATAAAAAAAAAATTGAACTTCAAAAAATAACAATAGAACTTGAAAACCTAAAATAGTGTTTCTGATAGTTCGAAAATGCCTTTTTTTGTTGAATTTCAAATGAAAAAAAACTTGTTGCTTTTTTGTACATAAGTATTATATTATAATAGCTTATTAGCTGCAGTGAATTCCAATACAGAAATAAATTTTAATTTTCTCTTAAAGATAATTTTATATGATCCCTAATTTTATTTCCAATTCTTGTAAGATTAGTTTCGTTTTCAAAATCAATATATTGATAATTTTGTTCAGTAGTAGACACATTTGTGTACATAGGTACTTTAAAATATACGCACACATTGCGTAATGCTGCACACACATTGCCAAAAGACGCCATTTTTTGTGGACTGTAACGACTCCTTTTATCAGTGACTACTATTTGCCGCCGTCCTTTTAGAATGCCAATTGTTCTTTCTATAATACATCTGGATTTTGAGTGCACATCATTAAAATGAGTTTCGGGCGAACCTTCTAGCGGGTTTCTATATGGTGTAATACACCATGGCTCTAGAGGATATCCGGAATCGCCTTTAATTTAAAATTATATTTTATTATTGCAAGCGGTTACAGTAATGGAAGGGAGTCTTTTGTGTATCAACCTTACCTAAAAGCCAACAATTTTTTGATATGTTATTGTTATAAAGTTCTTCTAAAAAACTCCTTTCATTGGAATTCTTAAACACAAACGAATCATGTGCTGCTCCACCGTATGTGGAATTTATTGCCAAAATTTTGTACCCATGGTCACATATCTAAAAGTATATACATATGTATATATCATGTTTTAGATATAAATTGGAAATTTTTACAATTAAGTAAATACTTACCACCATTGAGTTTAGGCTCTGGAATCCTTTTCGATTAAAGTACGTATGTTCATTACTAGATGGCCTCTGCAAACCGAAATGTGTGCCATATACACAACCTCTAACTAAATATAATATAATGTGAAGCAATATTTTATTATTTAATCATTTAATACTAACCTCCCGGTATTTTATATTTCTCCAGAAATGTTTTCATACATTCGTAGGAGTTTAGGGCGTCAAACTTTATGAATGTTAGGCACAGTTTAGACTCCAATTCTGCAATACATCTGTCAACGTACTTACTTACTGTACTTTGGTACATGCCCACAAATAATCGTTTCCAACGATGTGTTGGAAACTTCCACTGGCTAAAAGCGACAATATAGCCGCTAATTGCAGTTTTGGTGGCACTGCTATTGACATATTGTTTTTTAAGTCAAGTTGATCCAATACAAAATTGAATGCCTTCTTCGTTAATCTAAATCGTTTTCGAAACCTATCAACATAGATTTTTTATAAATAACCATAGGTTGTGAGTTCATTTTCTACTTACGCTGTATCTGATAATGATAAAGGGTCGCTTTTAATTCGCATTTGTCTTCTAATACTCGTGGTGGTTGTTCTTCTTCATCAGAGGAAGACAAATAAAATAAATATGAAGGATCCATTATCTATAGAAAATTAGTAGTTTAAATCAACTAAAATATTTAATTTAAATATATTTACATTGACTTACCTCTATTGTTTAATCTTTTTTCTTTGTTGACATTTAATATAAACACTAATGTAAACAAAAAATCTATTACATTTTTAAACAAATTTCGATTCGAATGCCGCAATACCGTTTTTTATACGTCACGAAATTTTATTCGATACAAAAACTTACTCGATCACGAATGCGACGATTTGGCCCCTGATTTTTAAGTTATTTATTGACAGCTAAAATTTAATTATAAATAAACCCTTTTATAACTCTCCTTAGCCTAATCGGCCTTTTAGTTAGCAGATTGTTGTGTGAGATGCACAAACAGTGGCTAATTTTTCGTTATAGATAGTTATATGCATAACTATGCATAACAATCTTTGATTTAATAAAAATTTAAAGAAATGTTTTAAATTTAAGTACAAGTGCATTTACATATATAAAATAAAACTATTGTAGGTTAACACAATTCGGTATTTATCATAATCACATTGCGAATATACATATATTTTTTAATAAAGGTTTTCTAAAAAATATTGTTCATGCCTGTATGCAGTTAAAATGTATATAAGAATAATATTTAAAATTTTGATAAATTTAATGTTAAGTAAAAAAACATTTGATTTTCCTTTTATAGTAAAAAAATTAAAAATCTTCGTTAATTGCGCGAATTTATATTGAGTGGAGTTAACAATTTTCCAAAGAAATGCTTTGGAGACTCCTTGTTATTTTTTCCTTTCCAACACCTAAACAAAATATCGATTCGCTGCTTATCGAGTACCATCATCAGAAAATTTCGAACTTTCGAAGTTAAACTAGATGCAAAATTAATTCGATTACGACTCCCGTAATTAGCCTCCTGGTAAAACTACCACCGATCAGATATCCAAACAACGCCAAACCCTGGAAAGGACTCGCGGTATACAAATTTACACATACCACCTATTCGTCGTCTACAAGACCGCTGTATATAGTCCTATACGCGCTAAGGTGTTCGAGGCCATGTCTGTTGAGAAAATAGGAAAGGGGATTTCCGAATCATTCAACACCAAACGTGGTTTCAGGCAGGGTGACAGTTTTACCGTGTAATCTTTCTAATATTTTATTAGAAAATAATGTGTGCTATGCAGCAGTTAATACAAACAAAAAGCACTTGTTACTCGCGTATACGTATTATATTTAGTGTAACTGCCGTCTTTATTAATGTTGATTAAGGATAAAACACCGTGGTTCAAACAAACAAGGAGTCCCCGAGACAGGGTCTCCATGTGAATGTTGGTAACTAAAACGTTGAAGTAGTGTAGGAATTTAATAGAATTGTACTCGCAAAAGATTCCTATTTTGGTTTGAATAGGCAGTTTAAAAGCAAGGCTCTCTCTCGGCGGTACAGAACGCTGATACCATCCGTGCTGTTATATGGCGGAGCATTGGTACTTGCACAAGCAGATGAAGCTGCTCCTGGTGTTTTCGAGATAAAAGTTTTATGCCTGCGTTGGTGGAGAAAAAACGCACAAGATCGAATCGGTTGCAAGTCGATTTTCATTCAGGTCAAAGGCCTACGGGTTATTATATAGCCATTTAAGTTTTTTGAGTTTTATTTTGTTATATATTGTTATTAATTAAAAGAAATAATTTGAAAAATATAATTGATCTTTTGTTATAAGAGAAATTTGCGCTTTTTATTTTTATATTTTTGCCGTTTTAAATCGAAAAAATTAATAAATTATGTATGTATATACATATTAGTTCTTCGATTTAGTTAGGCTGACTTCCTAAATGCATTCTTCTTTGTAGTGATACATTGCAGCGTGTTCGTAAAGGCAACCTTAAAAATTTTGACAATGAATTCTGTTCACATCACAACACTGTAGTAGTTAATAGTCAATGAAAAACAAGAAAGGCATACAAATAAATTTAGATACAAATTAATACAACACGCAGCACAATGGTGGCTAAGTAAGTTAATAAGCGTTCTCTTATAATATGTCATATTTCAATCCATTCATCTTTTTATTTTTATTACTGTAAAAAAAATTATATAAAAATACTGCAATAACATTCGTTCTTCCGTCATTGTTCGTATTCTCATGCATGATACAATGCATATATGTAAATGTTATTAAACGATTTTAGAGTTGCAAAGTAGTTGCATGCAACGTATTAAAAAATAACTACACAATGTATAAACTTTGTGTTAATACTATATTGGTTCATTGTAAATATACGTTTAGGAAGTCAACCTTAATTTTGACCGACACTGCATATCTACTTATATACCTATCTGTAAATAAACAGTTACACAATTTTTAATGTAATACATATAATATATACAAAATTTATTTTAAAAGAAAAAATAGCCTGACCTATTTTTACTTTGCTTTAAAATACCACCCGCTTACGATTTTGGCTGCCAAGTAAAGTGTCTGGTGTCTGTGTTTAACAAATACGAATTATATGATTGGTGAAAAATTAAGTATATTTGTAGAAAAGTTAAGAGTTAATTGTAAATGCGTTAAAAGATTGCAGCGAACACAATTATGCTAGTTAAGCTTGTGTTCAAATAAAATAACAATACAGACTGTAATTAAGTCAGTTATTTGTACTATAATTTGGTTCAATATAGTCTGTATTATATATTATACAAAAAATTAAATTAAATTTAAGGTACATAACAATTATTTTAGTTCAGATAAAGTGTGGTTTTTAAAATATACATACATAACTAGATAAATTAAACGCTTTTTTATTTTTGCGTTTTTTAAAAAATAATTTCTGACTTCGCGTCAGAAGTATTCTTTATTTGTTGAATTGTGTGTTACAACTAAACTTAAAACTAACAAATTCTTGTCTTATAAACTAGTTATGTTTTAGCTTTGCATGACCTGACTTCCTTCTAGGAATTTAATTGCACACATCGGAAGCTCCCACGATAGCATGCAGACATGTCGTCAGCAAAAAGTGTTTGTTTTTATTTAAAAATAATGTTGCAACATTTCTAGCGTTAACTCCTCCCCTCTTAAGAACAACTTTCTATTCTTTCTTTATTTTTTTTTTCATTCTCTTCATCTTAAAAGAATGGGACAACATTTAGCCGCACATTTGATATGGATATCCTTTCTGTGGGCTGGGTACTTGTCAAGATCACTGGTGGAGGTGCAGGTAGGTATGACTCTGCCAGAATTGTGCCAGGTCATCATATTTTGTACAACGCTCTGGATACTTTGATCATCAGGAGCCCACTGACGATAAATATGAAGATAAGGAACACACTCGACACTCGATTTATAATTGATCCGTACTTTATTGTGGCAATTTCCTTTGAGTTGTTTAGATGAAGTTCATTTAGACTTTCGATTGTCAGCAGATGTTCAAATTTTTTCTCTATCGGAGCCGGTAGCAATATAACAGGTATAACTTTAATTCGTGGAGCCTCTAGGTCTTGATTCTATTGCATGTGGTAATTGTAGTGTAGTTGAAAATTTAAGCAGAAAATTTAAGCAGAAAGGTACCAAACAAGCTGTGCTTAACTTTATGAATTTGTACAGTATTGTTGTATTAGTTGAATAGAAGTATACCAGGGGTAATCTTTTCAATCGATGGAACATGTTGACCATTACTATAGGTGCAGGGTGATGCTAAGCTTTTTATAAGGTAGGTGTACATGTATTATTACTTAAATCTAACAATTGATCAATATTACAAATTTTTATTGAATTGTATTTTTGACATTCATTTTTCATTCCATATATTTTAGTTTCGTTCTTAATTATTTTTTTGAAAGGAAGTTTTACAATTTTATTATTTCTTTTTACTGGTCTAATTATTACATTATCATAAACTATTTCCTTAGTTAGTGGTATTTTCATAACGTATAACAATATTGATTCATTATATAAAACATTTATTTTAGCGCATTCTATCACCTCTTCGGGTGATGCAAATGGCAAGTGTTTATGAGGCTTTTATGTACAGTTCATCCAGATCTTGTAATGATCGTGGAGTTCCTATCCCAATTCGTCTATTGACCCTCACATAAATAACTTCTCCTTCTGAGTACGTCTTGTGTTGAGTCCTATTTCGGTTATGATAAGTAAGGTCAGCCAATTGTCTTTCCTGTAACCTTTCTATTGTCTCCTTACAAAAACTTTCAAGTAGCTCAGGATCACCTGGCGGTCTTCGTCCAAATAATACTTCGACAGGCCCTCTTCCTGTCACTGAATGGGACGATATATTATATTCCTTGACTGATCTCTCCAATAACTCTTCGAATGTATTGTGGACCTTTTTGACCTTAAGGCAGCGCATAATTTCTTAAAGTGTTGAATGAAAACGTTTCACCTGACCATTTGAAGCACTCGTATATGGCGGTGTGCTGTATATTTAAATACCGAATTCATTCTCAATCAAATCAATTCGTTGAAATAGAATTAAATGATTTTTCATTGTCAACAACCACAGTCTCAAGGGTTAAGAAAAAAAGTATATATCTCAAGGGCTGTTTTATATCCTCAGCTACTCGGGATTCAATTACCTTTGCCACTGTAAATTTTGAAAACTTGTTAATCGCTGTGAAAACAGAATGATTGTCTGTAATGAAAATATCCAAATGGACTACTTGTCCTAGGTATTGTGTAATTGGTATGGCATTGATTTGCGGCTTAGCATGGTGGCGATCATATTTGTTTTCTCCGCAAACAACACATTTTTTACTATGCTATAAAGCTTGATACTCTTGACAAGGCGTGAGCAACCACATTCGCTTTTCATGTTTTGTAGAACAATTTATAATTATATTCCTTCAAAGTCTACTACCTATTCTTACCTTTCTCAACGCATTTAACGCCCATATAATCGCCAACATTTCTTTCTCGTTAGAGGCGTAAACTTCCTCGGTTTTACTTATAGTCCGAGAAATAAACATAATCGGTCTATGCGGTCTGTAAAAGCACAGCCCCAATAGCAAAGTTCGATGCATCTGTTGTCAAATCAAAGGAATTACTGTAATCTGGATACGCCAACATAACAAGAGACAGCAGTAGATTTAATTTTATTAAATGCGGCCATTGCTTCAGCGTTCAAGCATGTTTTCAAATGCGCTGATTTATTTTTGGATACTCGTCTCTCCTTCCCTCTTAAAAGGGATGTCAGTGGTTTCGCCAACTTCACGTAGTCTTGGACAAATAGGCAATAATACCTTGACAGACCTAAGGAAACTATCAACTCTTTTAGTGTCGTAGGAGGTGGAATCCTTGATATAGCTTCTGTTTTAGACGGATTTGTTGTTATTCCCTCAGACAAAATTATTAATCCAAAGAACTCAATAGATTTCTTAATGAAATAACACTTGTCCAATTGGACTTTCATATTAGCCTCTTTAAGTCTTTTGAAAAGCTTGAAAATAGAAAGAACATTTTTCTTTGGCTTGAAAAACCTAGTGTAATCGTATTTTCCATTTTTGATGGAACATCGGTCAGCTATAGTGACTGCGTTAAGCTTTCTATAATCAGTCACCGCTCTATACTGTTTATTAACTGCGGAATCTGTTTTTTTTTTAACTTTCCATACAGGAAAGTTGTATGGAGACCTGGATGGTCTAATAATACCATCGCGAAGCATTTCCTGAATTTGTTTTTCTACTTCTACTACATTCATAGTTGTAAGCCAATTGTAGATACAAATTTTGTTTTTCTGATTTCTCCTCGGTACCGGTGATGGAGGATTTGATATTATATTAGAGACATTTTGAGCGCTCTGCGCGTAATTTTTGCGAAAATTTTGATTCTCAAGGTTCAAGCACAAATGGAGAGTCTGTGGCAAATTCACTGGTTCTTTCATACCCAAGAGGCGAGGTAACTAACTCTAACTCCTCTGACAAAAGCATCAAGAGCCTTATCGCGGTAACTTTGCGCAAACAAGTCCAAGGGCTCGCTTGCTAAATCCATGTAGCTGATCTTATTTAAAATCAACGACAGGTGCGCATAAACCTGTTGGTAAAATTCTTGCACTGTTTTATTTCCTAAGACATTCAAGTTCCAGTTCAAAGAAGTATTGTAAGTCTCCAGGGAAATGTCTGCATTCCCCACTATTTTGTTTCGTATGAAGTTCAAAATCCCGTAATATTTTCGGGTTCCAACTGAAGGCTCATAAATTTGCAGAATGCGATCCACGCTTTTCTTCCAGTAGCTAAACTCTCCTGGGTTGCCCAAAAACTCACGCAGGCAACGTACAACAGCCGGAATTTTGCCTAATTCGGCGATCTATTGTTTGACCCTCGTAATTCTGATTCAGGTTCGCATTAGACTGAATCAGCCCCTTAAATTGCGTCTCTAAAACCTGCCTCACTATCTCTGAAATCGTAGTTGTCATCTGCGTCAAAGACCCGTTTCGTCCGGTAATTCATTGCGTCTGTTCGCTAGTCACCTGGACCAATGCTCCGAGGACCAGCAAGCGAGGGTTTGGACAAAATTGTTAGGATTTGACATTACGATATATTTATTTGAAATTCGCTTGAAATAATAGACCTTTATCATCCTTCTTTTTTTTTTCTTTTTACAAAATGTGCAAAAATATTTCTTTGATATATTTTTGAAAAAAATATTTAAAGTAGTTTTTATTTTAAACAAAAATTTTCAAATTACAAAAGTATCAATATTTCAACATTTTTATTAATGGTATTCTTTTTTAGGGAATATAATTGCTTAAATTTATTTATCCCAATTTCTTTAAACAATTTATTCTTAACAATCTTTATTTCGTCTTTTATATTTAGCAATTTATGAATAATTTTATCATTCTCCTTTACAATATTATATATATATATATATATATATATTAAATCCTTAATAATATATCCTTTTTCTTTTTTTAGTATCATTAATTTAAAAATAAATTTTATAGTTTTTCTAGTTTTTTTTTTGTGTTAATTTTTTCTCTTAAGACTTAATACCAACTCAAATACATATATTCATATCTAGAGTTCTTACGCCAATACGATGATTCTAGTCTACATGGTTTCCTTGATTTCCTCCTTTAAAGTTTATTACACTAAGTTTTTTATATTCTATATTCGTATGTTTTTTTATACATATTATTTTTGTTCTTTTTAATTTTATTCCTTTAACATTTTAGTATTTTTTTTTTCTTAGGTTTATTTGTTATAAATCTCTTTATTAATATGGTTTTTTTACACTTTTAATGTAAGTATATATTTTTATCTCCATATAAACAGTGTATACATTTTTTTAAATTTTATTAATTTAACTCTTAAAAAAATTTTTGTTATCTTACTAATGTAGTAGTAATTATTTTGTTTTGTTGTATGTTTATTAGGAAGAAAATACAATTCAATAGAAAATCGTAAATATTAAAGCTCTTATTCTTCTGATTTTACACTAGTTTTGATGTATTTCTGCTTTGTTTTTTTTTTTTTTTTGTAGGCATTTTATTCTTACCACACTGTTAAGTTTTCATATTCCAATAATGCTTTCTTATTTATTTTCTTATTTTAATATTATAACTTTCCTTTTAAATTTTGATTAATTTTTGAACAATATAAAGCTCGTTTTTATTTTTCGTTTAAATTTTTAAATTTCTTGCTTGTTTAATTTAAACAAATATTTTTTTATGTACGAAAAATTTTCAATATTCAGCACTACTTTGATATTGTATTGTATTTCAATAAAATTATTCAATAAAATTTTTGTTTTTTAACTAAAAAATTTTCCTTGGTGGAGCGGCTGGTACCATCGTATCGTCCTTTTCGCTGCTTAAGGCAGTTACTAGGGGGCCTACTTCTTCACATTTATATCTGTAGTAGAGAAACAACTTCGGACAATCAGAGCCGACTATGGTCCTAAGGATCCAATGTGACAGGATCATTTAGAACCACAGAATATTTTATTTGTATTTTTTTTAAAACACGTTATTTTTATCACACGCGTTTTGCTTTTTCTGCTTTTGGGGCACCCGCGAACGGTTCCGACGATACAAATCACTTTGCGAATCGTGTATTTTGAAGTTATACACCTGGTAATAGAATATAAGTTTGTAGGAATAACAATTTAAAATTTTTTTTACACGTTAGTCGTTTATTCTTCTGCAGTTTCATCTTATCGCTTTTTCGAAGAGATTGTGATTATCACTTTATAAGAAGGCTAACTTGAATCATTATCAATAAAGAGAATGAAAAGCCGCTTACAAAACTGAATGTACAAACTTTTTTCTATTTAAAGCATAGTGAAATTACATGGCCACATGACCAGCTTTTTTTGTTTGTTTTTGTTTTGGGTTATTCCGTAGCTGACAACAATTTTATTTTTATTCTTTTTTTTATATATATGTTTTTTGTTAAAAACAGATATATAACTTATGTATGTGAAAATTTGACAATTTTTGTGAAAATTTGTGAATATGTGTGTTTTTTTACTAATAAATAAATACAAAATAAATAATTCCAAAATTTTCTTCTAATTTGTTGCCGCTAAACAAAACACCAACGATTGGCGCATTTATAAATTTTTTTAAGAAATACATCGCCAAATAGAAGCGATAGTGTCTTTTGATGTGATTTACAAGTCATTATCATTATTTTAATTACTTTTTTATTACTATTTATAATTTTTTTCTTATAAAAATTATTTGTATTATTTTTTGTGATTTTCACAAAAATTCACGTTTATTTACATTTTTTATATTTGACAGCTGCTTTTTTATTTCGCCACGTTCTCTTTTTGACATAAACAATTCAAACAATGCCATGTTGCATTTGTATTGTTGTAGAGTGCCACCACCCTATGTAATTTCACCATGGTTTAGAGTAGATTCAGACAAAAAGCTGCTCTTCTCTTCTGTTTTCACACGTACCCAAGGTTGCCGCTGAAAATTTCGAAAAAGTGTCATATAAAGGATATTTAAGAAAAAAAGGGGTCAAAGAAAGGGTATTTAAAGTAGGTATGGTCGAGTTTTTTGTAAAAAAATAAGATTTATTTAAATTAAAAATAAGAACAAAAACGAATTTTAACAGTTTAATTAATACATTAAACTAAAATATAAGTAATTATCCATACTTAAATTATAAATCAATATTAAAATTAAAAAACAAATTACAGATACATTCAAATATTAGACATATCAAAAAAAGAAGTTACTTTTACCAAAACTTTTGATAATATCTATCACTTTTTAGAAATACTTATTCTATATTTTGTACTTGATTCTTTCCTTGGAGTCCATTCCCCAGCTCAGATTCTAGCAAATAGAGAAAGTAAAGCATGGAGTCACAAGTTTCTGTTTTAAGTTTGTAAGTTTATTTTTAATCAGTGATTCTTTCAGTGGAAGCGCTAGTATGGCGCAAAATAAATACATATATATGTAACGAATTCATATAAATTCGAACATACAGTCCCCCAAAAACTGGATTATACACAAAACTATAAAGTTTGGACTCTCTAACATAAATCTACACGAAAAAAGGATACACAGAAAAGCATACATACTCTGCAGTATTAAGTAACTAATTATTCTAAGAAAAATTTTAAAAATTGTTTTATTGTTAATTTATATTTTATGAAGCCATTTTTATTCATTAAATTTGCTTTTCACTTAAAATACAATTTTTTTGTAGTTTCACTGGATTTATTATCCTTTAGCAAGAGCAGTCTTAGAGCTTTGTTTGTTTTTAATTGGAATTTTTTGTACTAGGTGATCCAATTTATCAAATAAATTGTCTGTGGGGCTTACGTCAGATGTCTAATACGTAGAAGCCATTTGTGAACGTTGTATAATAACCAATACTTTAAAATGCTTACTGCATGCTTTGGATTATTGCCTTGTTGGAAGTACCAACTTTCAAAAACACTTATTTTTCACAGATTGCCTCGAATTATATTCGATTGGTTTGGAATATATGAAACGATTAATAATTGTTTCAACAAAAACTTAAATGCCAACCATAGCCGCTAATATGTAACGCTACACCATAGCGTAACTACCTATGTACATACATGCTCCATTGTGAGTGTCAAAATTTGATGTCGGAACTTCCAGTTTTTTTTTAACTTTTTGTTTTCGTTACACTTATAATACTCCTACTTTCATAACTCAAAACAACTTTGCTCCAAAATTCTTCAACATAAAATTTTCATTTCCGTGATTATATATGTACGTTAATATGCTATTTTTGCGACTCAAAATCTTCAAAATGACGATAAATCGTCAAATACGAGAGCACTGAATACAGTGCAAAGTAGTCTGATTGAGAGTCTCTCAACCAGGGCACACTACAGAAGGTACTAGCAAGTCTACATAAGTATATTTTTTGCTCATGCATGTTTTCAGTTTCCAGCTGTCAAAGTTTGTTTACTTTTTCTTTTGTTTACATTTTTACATCCACCATTTTTAAAAATCAAATCTGGGACACCCGATATAAAATTACAAAAATCAGAATCAGTACAACGGCGGTGATGTCATTGCTGCCTCTAACAGATTTATGGTTTGCAAACAACCGGCATTAAAATTACATATATGAAGAAAAAATACATATAAATTTTCATATTTCTGTACTTTTTCCAGCATATCATACTGATCAAAATTCTGGAACTAATGGCAGCTGTAATGTCGTCTTTCAGGGCTGGAATTGTGCCTGAAAAAGTCTGTAAAATATCGTACGACACACATTAATTTCAATGTTGCAATTTTCATCGTTTTTGATGAAGTAAGGTCCAATGATGCCGCCGGCTGACATTTTTCAGGGTACATTGACACCTGTTGTACTGCTTTTGGCTGCTCTTCACACCAACTTCGAAAATTCTGTTAGTTGACTTACCCAATGAGCCATTCATGGTGAAATGGCAAACCTTACTGAACATTTTTGGAATTGTCACATGTCATGAATCTTTTTTGACACTGAAAAAATTCAAACTGAAAAACCAAATAGTAAAAACCACCCTTTATCTGTGCTGCGGTGTAGTGGTTAGAGCGCACGCATAACAACACAAACGACCCAGGCTCGAGCCCCAGCAGAGAACATGACGAAGAAAAAATTTATGAAGCTACTGCGGATTAATCATCTACTTAGCTTGAAATATCAAATTTATTAAAGAAACTGAAACAAAGCAATAGATGCTTTGTGGAAAGCCAATATTCTTTCTAGAGGAGTGACGGAGAAAAAAACAATAAATCTGTGCCGCGCATTTACCTACATACATATCGATATATATAGCGATTAAAGAAATCAGTAGAACAAAAAGTAAAACTACACACAAATTACACATGAGCCTAATTACACACAGGCTACACACATTATGTGTAATTACACACAAGGTGGTAACAGAGTGATGTGCAAAAGTAAAAATGTGGGCGTGTTAGTGAGAACATGGAAATTACTCTCCCAGAGAGAGTAAAGTTGATGTTTTAAAAAAATTAAAAAAAATCAACATGCATCCACCATACATCTTCATTCGCCCCTGTTTCAGTGACAACTAAAAGCAGGATCGTAATAAAGCTTGAAATTATTTTTCTGTGCCTAAAAAAATTTGCGTACATTCTCCGCGCATCAGCATGATTTTATATGCCAAAAACAAAAAAAGGACGACTTGACGATTTTTGCTCTTAAAATGACGAATTTTCTTTTTGAATAAGAACTATTTTACTAAAGTATGGCAACGTATTATTAGTCAATTAGAAGAAAAAAAACTATTGTAAGTGCCAAGCCACACAGGGTAATTATAGTTGCACAAGAATGTTACGGAGAGGGGAATCAAAAGGAAAAAATAATTGCCTGTTCTCGGCGATTATCTCATTCGTTTTTTTTCTGCAGTTGTAAAATTGACATTCTTTTACATATTTTATTTC